>JAXLQG010000047.1:0-32895 GCA_035928285.1 Vermiconidia calcicola
CGCTTCCTCCCTATGTTCCTCGAAGACCTTCTGTTCCTCGCAGAGTCGAAGGAGCTGGGCGCTTCTTTGCTCTGATCAAGACCTAGACTCGAGAAGGTCTCAGGATAGGTTGACACCGGCTGGCCGGGCCTCAGAAAAGCAGAACCTTCTCGTTTTTGGATGCCATCTTCACAAGTAACACCACCGTCATGGCCAGTCAAAGGCTGAGATACGCCAACACTACACTCAATGGTATCGTCCAAAGAAGCTTTGATGTCTTCATGCTTTTGGGACGGCATAGAGGACATTTGGCCGGGAAAATCTTGCACACCTTCTAACATGTCAATACTGACTGCAAGACCACGTCCTAACTTGGGAACTAGTTCGTATGGAGAATATGCGCCGCTTTGAGTATGGTCCAGGCTTTCTTGTTTGATGTTGAATGTTGTCACAGGCACTGATGACAGGTCTTTGAGATCATCGTCAAACCCGGAAGCTGGTTCGTGTGGAGAACCTGCATTGCTTTGAGTGTAGTCCAGGGCGTCTTGTTTGATGTTGGCTGTTATCGCAGCCACAGTACATAGGTCCTTGAGATCACCATTCAACTCCGGAACCGGTTCGTGTGGAGAATATGCGCCGCTTTGAGTATGGTCCAGGTCTTCTTGTTTGATGTTGGCTGTTGTCGCGGGCACTGTTGACAGATCTTTGAGCTTACCGTCCATTTCGGGAACTGGTTCGTGTGGAAAATCTGCATTGCTTTGAGTGTAGTCTATGTCTTCTTGTTCGATGTTTTCTGTTGTTGCGGGCATACTTGTTGGTGGGTCTGGTGACTCTATGATGACTGGGTCGATAATGTTTTGCTCTTGTGGGGAGGCAGAATCCCGTATGCTGTCCTCGTGTAGGACTGTCTTGGCTTCGTCCTGCTCGGGACTGTTCTCCATCGTAGGAGACGCATTCACCTGCACCGAGGGCGGATCGTTCTCGTGCCTACGCACCCGTTTCTTTTTCTCTTTTATGTAGATACTGTGTAGTTGCCTGTGAGTGAGCCCGTACTTTAGCCCGAGTTCTTCGTAGATTGGTTTTTTTTTCCCTGTCTTCTTGCCCCCGAGCTGCAAAAGCTGCTCCAGATCATGTTGCTCCAGCGTTGTGGTCATTTTGCTGGGAGTGCCCATCATGGTCTTCTTAAGCTGATTTGAGTCGCGGCGCAAGCCCGCCCTATCTGCGAAGAAGTGGCTTCTATGCGACCAAGGGACACCTAAAGCGTGGAAAACAAGAAGCCAATCCCTCCGCACTTGATCTCCAGCAGGTTGTTTGAACATGGGGTCCGCTTCATACTGGATTAACTTTGTTAGCCAATCATCAGCGAGGTGCTGGGACATCTCGGTCTTGCCCCAGATTGACCACTGCCAAAGCCAGTCATTGTTGTATATCCGCCAAGCACGCCACCGCTCCGAAACGTCATCTGCGGCTCTTGAGGTGGCATCCCATGCCACAGCTAGCCATGGGAATTGGTCTGCCCAAATCTCTTCACGGTCCTTCAACCACAGGAGCCAAGGTGTTGACAGTATCTCAAGCAGCCATGGCTCATCCCCACGCAGCTTGCCAACCGACATACCGAAGTATGTTTGACTAGCCATAAATCTCGAACGAATCCCGGATCCGCTCCCTTTCTCACCAACTTCGTGCATGAACTTAGTGATTTCTGACCAGCTTGCACCCTCTTCCTTTCTTTGGCCCGTCATAGCCCAGAACAATTGCGGTGGCAAAGCCCAAAGCATTGGAGATCCCTGATGTAGGCGTCAGCGTGTCTGTGGTGCAGCAGTTATGTTGTGGCAAGCAAACCTGTGCATCCTCTGGCATTGAAGCATGCTGACTTTGGTTGCGAATCGAATAGTATTCGTGCGCCAAGGATATCCAGGCTCTATGCAGTCCTGTCTCAGTCGCGAACCTTGATTCCACCAACTTCCATGGAAGCTTCTCGTGATCTCTAAGCCGTAAGATAATATTGCCTTGGTTAGTGTGCTTGAACTCTCCTTTATCTCGTTCTGGAAGTTTCTTGAGCATCTTGTCGACACTTCGCTGCAAACTGGCATTCTCCCTATCTTTCTGACGCAATTCTCTTCGACATTCTTCAATTTGCTGCACCTTTTCTTTCAAAGCGGCTTCGAGAACTTTAGTCCTCTCGTGTAGTGCTCTAGTCATACCCTTTTGGTCCATAGTGGTGCGGGGTTCATGGGTATAAGTCTGCTGAGGGTCCTGGATCGGAAAGTCGCCCTGACTTCGTGTCGGCTCAGTACGCTTGGATTTGTGGGGAGTTGGTTTGATTTTGAACTTGCCGCCAAATGACCTGTAAGTACGAGAAATATACAGAGGGAGCCTTTGAAGCAATTTAAAGGTTGCTGTACCAAGTTTTGGACTATGGGTGGCAAATGAAGCTATTGCCAGCCAATCAATGACTTTAAATGTCCTCGCAGTGGAAACCTTCTCCTCAGCTAACGACCAGCTCAAAACGTTTCACGCTTTTCCTGGAGTACTTCCTGCGAGTGGTCAACTTTTACGACTTCTTATGTCACATCTAGTCAACTTTGGTTATGCCTCGGCTGACGTGACGTACAGCAGAAGTCATTGGGGGTGCAGCCTAGCTCTTTACGCGAGGGTGTCTCAGGATTTGCGATTAAGTACCGTCAACGCCAAAAGATTGGACTGTTCGAATGGGATCAGCGAGGACAGTTGCCTGGTATCAGACGTCGCGACCCAGCCACCTCTTAAGCATACAAAGACAAATCGTTGGCTGACACCTCAGCTAGCAATCAGGTGCCCGCAGGGCTGATCAGGCGTCACATTGCTGAATCCGAACGTAATGATTAGCCCGTTACATTTGAGAGCCACGCATTGCGCAGGCAACAACACCCTCAGAGAGGAGAGACTTGTCATAGGCTAGCCGAAGCCAGCGCAAATCAGGTCAGAGACCGGCAACCTGTGGCCACCACGTCCCTGATACCGCTCTCGAGCTTCACCGGTTAGCAGGTCGGTCAACGATGACCGTGTTGGCGGCCACGCCTGAGGGCCAATTGAAGTGCCCGACGACCTGGATATCGCCCAAAAGTAGTCCTAGCACCGGGCGGCATAGGCCCTGAAACAATGTCTGTAGCCGTGGCTACCAATACTACCTTGCCCTCCTACTAGGAGTTACCTCGCCGTAGTGCGGTTCAGCCCAATACAGCCGGGCACAGCCTAGTCCAGTTTACTTCAATCGCGCCATTCCGACTAATATTAAATGTTATTTGGTCCGCAGGTGCATCCACTGGCCTGCAGACGTGGCCGCCAGTTTTAACTGTCGACAGGTACCACATGACTTTCGTATCTACACACGGAGGTAGACTTCCGTGGATGCAGGTGGCCGTAAAGGAGGCTCCCCAGGTCTGATACACAGCCCACCTCGACGGACACGGTTCGAAGCCACATAGAGACTAGTGGTTGCCTCATGGTTCGCGAGCACTCCGAAGTGAGTCACTTGTGATACTTAATCCGCCATGCCTGCTCACCCATTTGACAATATAGGTAGTTTCTATCGATCAACAAAACCACACAAGAAGAGGCATCTTCGTCACGTTGAAGATTGACAAACAATTTCAAGCCTTCGTCCTGACCAAGATGAAATCAGAGGAAGTGAGGGCTCATGTGGCCGGATGGCAATGCCCGCAATACCGGTACATACTTTCCGGGCCCCTACTCTGCAGTTTTGCTCGTGCCGTATCTGACTTTTGTTATAGTGGCAACAAAGATGAAAGGCACCTTCAGCCACCATATGTGAAGCAAGAACCCGGCAACGAATCTCAGCGGTTGGGCTTGGGACATGAACAGCCACCATATGTGAAGCAAGCACCCGGCAACGAATCTCAGCGGTTGGGCTTGGGACATGAACAGCCACCATATGTGAAGCAAGAACCCGGCAACGAATCTCAGCGGTTGGGCTTGAGACATGAACAGCCACCGGGTCATCAGCCATCGAATGTTATACGTCCCTCTCTATGGCTGTCCGAAGGTCCAGTGGAGGATCTCAGGATGTTTCTGCAGCCCAAGACCAGGCCCATCTCGCAAGAACAACTAGTCAATGAGGTCAAAGGTATCTATGCCGGCCTCGTCATGGTCGAGAAGAAATGCGTCGAAATATGCCAGCAACAGTCTCAAACGACAACCAAGTTTTCCAACGAACAGTGGCAGGCACTCATTGCACTACACCGGACACTCTTACATGAGCACTACGATTTTTTCTTGGCTAGTCAACATCCCACGGCGTCTCCTGCACTCCGGCGTTTACCAACAAAGTATGCTATGCCTGCTCGAATGTGGAGACATGGTATTCATTCTTTCCTTGAGTTGCTACGTCATCGTTTGCCGTACTCACTTGAACATATGCTCAGCTTTGTCTACCTTGTGTATCAAATGATGGGCCTGCTGATGGAGTCAGTACCGACTTTTCATCTGACATGGATCGAATGCTTGGGAGATCTCGCTCGCTATCGCATGGCAATCGAAGAAGCCGATATGCGAGACCGTGAGAACTGGTCCAACGTCGCCCGCATGTGGTATAATGGTGCTGCGGACCGCTCGCCGACCACAGGGAGAATACAGCATCATTTGGCGGTTCTAGCGCGGCCTAACGTCGTCCGTCAATTATTTTACTATACCAAGGCTCTCATTAGTGGCGTCCCTTTCGTGAATGCTCGGGACTCCATCATGCTTTTGTTTACTCCATTCCTGGAAAAGTTCGAGGTAACCAGTCAAAAATACCCAAAAATGGAAACCTCCTTGGTTACGGCAGCAGGCCTCCTCTTCACGCGTGGCTCTATCCATGACTACTGCGGACACATTAACCACTTTGTATCCGAACTCGATGGCACCATTAACAGGACGGGATCCCACTTTAAAGTTCAAGGAGCAGAGGTGGCATCATCTCTCATTGCCATGGTCCTAGATTTTGGATCCGAGGAGAACTTTCTATGGAAAGCCTTATGCGCAGGTTCCGAGCGGATGAAGCAAAGTCCCACCGAAGGACAACCGGACTTACCCACGGACACCCCAGAGGTTGAGGATCCCATGGTCAAAGTCAGGATTCAGCAGAAGTTCTGGGAAGACAATGGCCCTATCAATCCACAGGATTTCACTCAGGCTGCTCCACCAACCGGCGATCGACTCGGGGTCAAGTTTGGCTCTTCTGATGAGGTGACTTCATATATTCTTCCTGTTTGGCATACTTGTGTCTCAATTGTGGCCGGCAAGGTTGGAGATAGAAACACCCTACCCTTCCTACACTTTACGTTAGCGTTCCTCTGGAGTCTGTCGTACGTTCCGGGAGCCCTTGTCTACCTTGAAAACTACGTTCCATGGTCGAAACTGGTTTTGTCGTTGAATTCGATGAACAGATCTGGAGTGGTTGATGCCAGCGTCGAATCTAGGGATTTTCCTCAACAGCAGTCTGGAACAGGTCGCCAACTGCCTGAGGACTTCCTGATGCGAGGTTTTAAGTGGTCTGATCAACACTACTATTCGTCCTACTTCTTCAAGGGGCAGGTAGTGGATGAGGATGACCGCACTCTGGAGCTTCCTTCCCACGCTGCACCGCGCGCCGAGAGATGTCTCTGGCTTGGCGTGAGACTGGCATCAGTAAGGAGAACCCCGTGCCAATAAGACTCTTGCTGACCCGGGTGTTAGTTGAAACGCTACATCACCTACGACATCGTCGGAAAAGAGTTCGCTTGTACTGAATTTGCATCGTCTTTGCCAGATGTTTCTCTCATGAATACGTTGCAGGGCGTAACACCCACAAGTCTGGATGCAGCCGCAGTCAAAGTCACCACCGAACATCCAGCCACGGTTGAGCTAACCGAGGGCGTGCTCGACAAGATCCCGGGGGGTGAGAACCCTATCAACGCTATCAAGCGGGCTCGAAGTAAGGGGCCTGGCACGGACGAGGGCGTGGACGCTCAACGACGAAAGTCACGGAGACGCCAAAACGGAGACGCCGAAATGACGTCAATGTTTTCGCGCTTGATCTTCGGGTGATCGGGATGAATAGTCCCGATTGATGCGAGGGGAGATGCGAGGAGATCATGCACTTGGACGTTGGGTGAGGAAGACGAGGACAGGATCTAGATAATGGCGGTGTCACTCTACGAAGATAACTTAAGTATTCAATAGGGGTATTAAGGGGAGGAGGGGTGGCAAGGATCATACACTTCATTCCAATACTTGCTACAAAGTATGTACCACCGATAGTAAGGCAGCTTTGCTTTTATTTCCTAGGCTTTTTTGTCTTTTCTTTCTCTTTTTCCTTCTCTTTTTTCTCTTGGCATGTCTCCATTGTCGAGTGATCGGTCAGGAAATTACTCGGCCCACCTTCCAGCAGGCATTATGTATTGACACGAGGAATGGGTGTGGTACCAAATTTGAGGCGAGTTTTGGCAGAAGAGGTTGCCTTTTGCACCTCCTGTTCCGGTTGTATGGCATAATTTAAATGTGTGAAACATCTTGCCAGGAGCTGAGCTACAAATCTCCGCGGATAATGTATGTGGATCAACAGCTCGATAGCGTACACAGTTAGTGGACTTCGTTTTCTTGAGTTTCGTTGCAGATATAGGTAAGAACGCTTCTTTGACGCAGTCGTCGGAGCGACAGAAACCAATCGTGGCAGCGTGTGAGTCATGCAACCCGTACATTATGTGCGGACACAACCATAGCAGCCCAGTCCTCAGGCTTGACGGGCAGCGTTTGGAGCCAATGGATCAGACCTCTGTTTTGCGCGAATGTCATGCGTAATTCACTGGCTAGGAACAAATACCGAAGGGGCGCTTACCATCTGCTTTTTGACACGTCCAGCCTCTCTAAGGGGGTATTGCTTCCTGCGAAATGGTTGGCTCTAGATGATGGAGGGATGGCTCGAAGGTATGATTGGTTGTGGGCGAGTGGCAGCGTCGACACGATGATAGCATCAGACATCATGTCGCTAAAGTCCTCTTTATCTCCAAAAAAATTTGAGCCTCAAAATCCATACGCTTCGAAGGCTGGTAGGGATGTATTAAGTGTCTGAGATGTGAGACACTCTCATTTGCCTTCCTTGAATTTTACGCAATTCAATGCCGATAGGAACGACGAGCCTGGGAGGAGTGGAACCAGTACGCAGGTTGGCGAGAGCTTTTGAGAAGGGTCATTATTAATTGAACCTCCGATGGCCAAAGCGCTGCGTCGGATATGAGACTGATTGGCCTGCAGAAAACCCCCAAAGACAAGATCTTACTTCTCCCTCAATCCGCCCGCTGAGACCCTAGCTTCGTCAGGCTGAGTACGCATGTGCTTCGTGACAGATGATGGTAAGCGGCTTGGAGTTTGAGATGACCTTGATCTCTTCCAATGCATTATAAACCTGCAAAGTCAATTAAAGAGCTTGCTCAAAGAGACACACTCACAAAGCAGAAATTAGTGATGCTCCTCCTGCACAGCCAACACCTATCTCTTTCTTTTCAGGTTCGGTAAGATCTGCAGAAGTATGAGAACATGTTCAATCCTTGGTAAAAATGACTAACCTGAAATTTGACCTCCAGTCGGTGGAGATGATACTGATGATGCTGGTGGTGGGAATTGAGTACGGTTCGCGCGACTCAATGAATCAACCAGGTTTTGTAGCCACTTTAGGCGACATAAAATGTACTGCTAGAAAGCCATGTTCTCATCAACAGTTCGAGTACCATAATGTCCGCGATGACGACCCTGACCACGTAGTTAATTCTCTTTTGTCCTCGTGCTCGCAAGCCTTCTTCGTGTCGTCTGATCGTTTCGACATATGGGGCTTCTTCTTGTAGGCTCCGCAACAGGGCCGGAAGGAGCCAGCATCTGTAGGGCATTGCCAGTAGTTGGAGTGAAACGCTCCTCCGCAATATTTGCAGTCAGTTGAAGATGGCTCGGTGGCGAGTCTTGCCCTGAACATACTCAATACTGATTTGAGATTATACTAATGAAGAGAATGATAAACTTTTGAACACGATACAAAGCTGTTCATTGCACTGGAGAGCGGAGAGTCATACGAAGGACAAAGGTTTTGTAGGATAATTATTCCTATAAGTACTTCTGTTGCTATCAACGAGAAGAAGCATGACTCATCTGGATTAGTTGGCCTCGTTGGATATTCATTTTATAGAGATCTGAGGATCCCGGATATTTGTCGTGGTAATTGGGTGACAGGTGTGCGACAACTGCCAGCGGATTGGGTCTGCATCGTGGAGGGTAGTTGTTATTTCCCACCACTCGTTTTGGCGCTTTCTCGCATGCTGAATCAGAGTGCTGAGAACAATTGTTTCAATGCCACCGTGGTTGCTGCTCACTCCATTACTGGCCGATAGTGACGAGCTGTCGGGAAGTAGTGATACTGTTGGACATGACCACAGGCTGCTTAGAGATTGGTTAAAACCATGTCTGCTCTTGTGGAAGGCGGTCTCCCAAGCAAGTCGGCCTAAACGTTCTAGACTGAATTTCCTGCACCAACTTGAAATGGTTGGCCCACGTTCAGCTGAGCAAGAAGCACGGATCTTGGGATCCGGCCACCGGCCTTTCCATACAAGAGCCATCGCTGGGCATGTCAATCTTCTCGATCCCCTGTTGAAAATATTATCTCCTCTTTCGGCGAGTTGCGTTGGTCACATCTTGGGCTCCACAGTCTGATGGCATCGGCGTGTTCTCTCCTCACAACCATTGGGCTCTTGGTCAGACCAATGGATAATCCTTTCTAGAAACTCCTTCTTAGAGATGAAGCGGACCGAAAAAGGGCTGGATAGACCCGGGGACCAAAGGAAGATTGTTGATAAGAGGAAGAGAATTCAATCATTGGCCTTAGACAATCCTCGTTATCAAAATTTGTGAGATCTCGCGATTTCCTGAACTGCCCTTCACCCTCCGTCACCCTCCTTCACCTCTTCACCCTCCTTCACCTCTTCACCCTCCTTCACCCTCCTTCACCTCCTTCACCCTCCTTCACCTCCTTTACCTCCTTCACTTCCATGAACTCTACCCCCTTGTGCTGCTAACGAAGTGACATATCTCACCGTAGGATGGCTCGTTGAACTTCTAATCAGAAGCCGGAGGAGTTGGAAGGCTCCAGGTAGAGCAGATTCCGAAATGTCTTGCCGAATTGGTATCGGATATTGCGTGGCGGCCTCCGCAGTTGTGACTAAGCGTAGTCCGATAAACACGCCTGCATTTACTGCACCTCCAAGCGTCGTATAAACACATCTATTTGTATTAGTACGTAGACTCTAAAAGTTCGGAAGCTTACCGTGTCAATTTAGAAGTTTGAGAAGAGGGCTATCAAAATGGATACTGTTTTGTTGGATCGGCGACGATCTTGACGAGGGAGCTGGAGAGTGTGTCAACCGAACGAAAAGCTCCAGGAGCTGGGCCATTTATACTCTAAGGCAATGGAAGAAAAAGGTTGGTGGTTGGACCAGAAACCGGCGAGTGCCTTGCTTTGCGACATCTTAAAGGCTCCCCTCCGCTATCAGGTATGATGCAAGAATGTCTCATGTTACTAGGTCATGACAGCTTGATTGGGAACAAAGACTGAGTGAGAACAGGTGATGCTGTTGATTGATTCGGCAGCAAGCACTTTTCCGTACTTCAGATGCCTGGAGAAACTCAGGCCAAACGTGTCCCTCGATGATTGATGCGACCTGAATTGGCGACTTCTGCACCCGTTCTATTGGCTTCGTAGCGTCGTCTTGAAAGGACTGTCCTTGACTCTACCCACCAAAGCTCCCTCAGGCGTGTTTTGTGATTTGGCCAGTGTCGCCCGGGGAAAGTGGTGGCCAAGGCCGGATTCATGTAATCCTCCTAGGAAGGTTAAACGAGCTGACGTTCATCATTATTTACTGTCCATCTAGATAGAAAGGTGCGTGTGGCGCACACTAGCACTGGAATTTGCGCCAGGGTCAACAAGGGACTCGCTATTGCTCATAATGTGACTGGAGAGCACAACTTTCCGTTGGATCTTCAAGCGTCTAGTCGGGCCTTCTCATTGAAGTGTTTTTGAGTTGCCAATCGTGAGCTCTTGATCACTGCCTCCAGCCTCCCGGTGCCGGCGTACAGGTTTTGGGACGCCGTCTTGCTCCGCTGGGTTTTCCTGGCGTCGCGCAAGCTAACAGAGCAAGCGCCCGAGGACGTGGCTGGGGATAGTGTGCAGGGCTGTTATTGCCCGCGAAATGGTTGGCTGTCGACGATCGATAACAGCCACCTTCCAGTTCCGCAAGAGGCACCGATGCTGGGATTCGGCCACCGGCATTTCAGATGTATACGAGAAGAGCGGGAATAACTGTCAGCCATCGCTGGCATGTTCTCGATCCCCCTGTTGAGCATATCTTCCCCACTTTCGGCGAGCTGCCTTGGTCACACTCGTGGTGCCCTCTCCTTGCCTCCCGTCCGAGGCAAACGATTCTTAGGGGTCAGGCTTGCATCATGTCGCATGCGCCTGTGGGTCGAGTCAGAAACCTAGCATGAACGAAGGGTCACCAAGGATATTAAATCGTATTTTTCGGTGCTTTGTGTTGATAAGGCTATGGGGCGCCCAGCTTCTGTCACCATAGAAGGGCGGTGGTCCGAGAGACCATCAGACACGTCTCAACCAGCCTCCTCACAGGTGAGGCATTCTATGGGCCAATGAGTCCGCCACAAGGTGTGCAAGGATCCTCGACAGTGATGTGGCCATACCATACCACCCAATGATCTGTCTTTGACACTGCATTCTCCTATCGGTGTTACTGCCCAGGAATGGGTTGGCACTCGACGTTCGATTACAGCATCCTTCCAGTTACGTATCCGGCATGGCCTCGGCTTCAGCTTCGTAAAGAAAATGAGCTTGCTCAGTCACATTTACCCGACTTGTCGGCCACTTTGGATGTCTTCTTGATTCCGGGTTCCAACCTCCGTGTTTCTGAGTTGTCCAGTTAAATATGTTGTCGTATTCGCACCCTGGTCGTTGAAGGCCATCGCGTAATTTTCCATGCGCCCTGAGATCCCAGAGTTTGCTTCTCCGCCGTACATTTAAGCAATCCGCTGCTGGTCTTATTGTCGTTATTTCCACTTACATTGTCGCCGAATTTCTTCATGACCACATCAATGACACGACCAAGCGAAAACGTCTCCCAACTTTGTGCGCAACGTGAAGATCACAGCGGGAAGATCACCCTCGACGGCGGCACCTTCAAGGATAGGTGAGTAGATCACTAAGTGGTTATAACTTCACCTAATCTTGTAGATCGGCAGGCCACCAACATCTCTCGCGCATTTGGGAACATGTCCAAGAAGCTACATGGGTCGATGACTTTATAAATCCATTTACCCAGCATGGAGTCAGGCATGATCACACCGATGCCATTGAATTAAACGAGCAGTTATATGAAGAAATCAGGAAAGGTCTTCGGCCCGAGGTAGATCCTCCTGCGGAACAGGTCAAAAAGCTTCGAACCCCGAGGAAAGTGGACGATTCTCGGGCCCTCACCCAAACGCCATCACGCCGGTCAGACCGTACTCATTTCCATGCGAAATTCGATGGTCCTCTCCAGCCCAACTTTGTTGACTACAGACCTCCACCACGATGTAGCCGGTACAACAGGCCTGAGCTTATTGTCCAGAAACAGTCCTAATCAAGGCGGTTTGGACGGGAGGTCGATTTTGTTCAAGATATGCTTTTCCGGATGTACTCGACTTTTGCCTTGCCGACATAAGTGCGGATTTACATAGTGGTTAAGGCTCTGCTATGACAAATACAGCAAAGGAAGGCTGTCTAAGAGTGGTCAATAGAACACACCGATAAGGTGCCACTGTGACACCGACTGATATTGAAATTACGGAGACATCCTCCAACGCTGGTCCAGGTTCGGTTGCAGTAACTCACTAACGTCATATTACCCTGGCTCTACGGACAAAGCTCTAGGTCCGTGCTGTCCTGAGAAGATCCTGTTTCTTGTTCAGTGGTAGGCAGGAGAAAAGACGACCAAAAAGATGGATGGCTTTGGCATGAGCCTGACTATAGTGGGTTCTGGATCCTTCGATCTAGGCTGGTGGCTCTCACCGTTAGACCGTTCTTCCTTCGAAATGATGAATCTGGCATCAATGCTTGCTTTTCATCGCAGGACGGCCTTGGCCGTCACTTCGAGTCAGTACATTATCCGTCAAACCATGAATTGGACTGAAGGATGGGTACCGTTGTACTGCAATGGTTTCAGTGCCAAGGTATCTAGATAAATGTGTTGGGTGGCGGGTTCCAAGCCTCAGCTCTGACACCCTTGCAGGTAACGATAGGAGGCAAGGTGTGGGCATATTCTGGCACCACTGTCGCACGAATGCTTTAACCCAATGAGCTGTCAATGCAGGATCACATATGCAGGTGGATCAGCTCGCCCACCAGCATATAAAATGGAAGAGGTTGGGGAGGTCAAACGCACATCTGACCTAGGGACGTTTTTCGTAGCCTTTATGCTGCTGACAAACTCCATCTTTGACTCACTTGATACCGTCACTTACTACAGAAAGTAACCGGCAACAGTGAGCACACAAGGGCGCACTCGACCAAGATGAATTACTATCCTACAGTGATATTTCAGCGGGGCACCTTTTACAATAACTCACCGTGTGGAGCCTGCCATTTACAGGAGAATCAGTTACGAGGCCAAAGTCGAATGACTCGCGACTATTGCTTGCCCGAAGAACAACACACAATCTTTAGTCTAAACTCCTCACCCTTACCTGCACGCTGCGGTACGAAAAGAAAGAAGGTGTTTATACATGGAACAATGAACAGAGCCGGGGAGCGCGACCGCTCCCATGTGTTTGACGGGTTGGCATACAATTCATCATCTCAAGGGCGAAAGAATTATGTCCATATCTACGACGACGAAGACCCTAGGTACGGCTACGGAGATCGTAAGGAAGACCCATGTGCCAGGCCTGGCTCTTACTATGAGCACGAGCAGAATGTCGATGGGCAATCATATCGATCCAGGACTGCCTACTCCTCGCAAAGTGCACCAACAAGGCAAGCAACCGAAGCAGACTCTGTCGGCGCCGAAATTCCTTCCGGGTATTCCATCAAGCACTGGGATCAAACGGAGGAGCCTATTATCCTATTGGGAAGTGTCTTCGATGCCAACTCGTTGGGCAAGTGGGTCTATGACTGGGCGGCCTTCCACCATGGCGCCTCTACTCCAATGGCTGATATGGCGGGGGATTTGTGGCTGCTTTTAATCAAACTTGCGGGCAAGATGAAGCTAGCCCAAGAGTGCGTCGATCGCATCCGTAACCTCGACAAACGCGATACCGTCGAGGACTTCATTCTCAGTGGCCACAGGATGTGGAATAAGTTCAAAAATCTCATCAAAGACTGCGAATACCCCATGCTAAGAGTTATCAAGCGTAACGGCGCAGGGAAGATGGGTAAGGAAGGAGCAATTGCGTTTCTTGACACAATCTTCGGCCGGGACCGCCATCTGGAGACAACCGAGCATATAATGAACTGGATCAGACACTGGACCACGGATTTCGACCTGAATTGCGAGGAGACGATCAAGGCAGTCGCCAAGTGTCGAAAAATGTGCTAAGAGGCTTCGAGCTAACCAGCGTTAGAAATCGGGAGGATGAGAGGCAGGTGGTATGTGATTGGCCTATTTGATGCATAAAGCGAGGTCTCTATGTACAGAGTAATTTTCATCGTTGGAATATGACACCGCCAGCTTTCCTAGATATCTGCGCACTCCACTTGACCAAATCAGCACAGCCAACTAGCCTTGAGTCGAATGACATTGGACACTTCAAGACCAACTAACGATTTACGGTTCTATGCCCTTTGGCTATGAATCCCCATAGAGCACAGGAGAGTTGTGCCCGGCATGCGCAATGACCAGCACAATCACTCTCAAACAAAGTCTTGTTGCCGGCTGATAGCTAGACACAGACCTTGGCGCGCAAAATGGACTCATCGGGCATGCCAGGGTTCAGCCTAGATTGCAAGCTTGATGCTGCAACGACATCAGCCCAGTCGTAGGTGATGAACGCGGACATGTCGCTTCCACTCGTTCCAGGGAGATTTTCCGTGTCATTATCCTCCGGTTATTTGTACTTCCATACAAGCCGGGACTCAGGCGCTCTGGGATGAACTGGCCGGTAGTGGAGTTGTAGTGTTGCCTCCAGCAGATTGTGTCGCAGTGACGTTCATCATGATGAAAATTGATCTCGGCGATGTCTTCTATGGTATCTACATCGATTCGATCCCGGAATGGAGTGAGAAACATCTCATCCGGGCAGCGATGATAGCGATAGGGATCGGCGTGCTCGATATTGTTGACATTGCACATCCATTCAACGGTGATGTGCTTCGAATTTGACGAGATTCCGGTTACATGGCCAATCCATGGATCGGGAGTCTTGTTTCTCGCGAAAACAAACATGCCCACTAGGATCTCAAGGCCACGGTCTGACAAAATTAGTTGAAATTCCACAATGTACGCTATAACTGACAATATAGTGTTGGTAGTGGCAGAGAAGGTCGAAAAGAAAAGTTTTCTCTGCAAGAGTTAGGTTAATCTGGTGCTTCGAGGGAAACAAACTCACCCGTAGAAAACGTAAACTTCCTGCCCCCTTCGGATGAGCTTTGTCGAATACACTCGGATCTCTTTTCCCTGCGCGCTTCTTTCGTACGCGAAACGAGTATTGGCGCGCGACTTAGGCTGATGATTCATGAAGACCATAAGCTCATTGAATGCACCGTCAATGGAGTGATCTACCACCACGTTAGTGTTTGTCAGCAAACGACTTTGACAGGAATCCAGCACATTGCTCAAAGCCTTGCACGTCATCTTATCGTCGAGTTTTATCCGACTGTTATATTCCACGTCCACCACCAAGTCACCTTCATATTTGCCGATACATACGCCTTTTGGGATATCTTCTTCTGCGAAGAGTCCGTCAGCTGCTCCTTTGATCCTAGAAGGTCGGACGCTCAAGCGTGGAAACTTCGGGCTTGGATCTTTGCCGCATGTAGCACATCCGCAACGACCTGGGATGCAGTCAAAAGAAATCTGTCGGCACGGACATCGCCCATCACAGCGTGACAGACACTGGCAGCCTTGAAACATGCGTTTGCATGTTGTCGGGTGACATCCACAGTCTGCAAAACACCACGTTCGGTTGATGGCGCAGGCGCAGTTGGCTTGAGTATCGTCCAAACCACAGGGGCCCTCATGATTGCATGAAGTGGGGAATTCGTGCTTGAGAGGATCTCGGACATAGGTCAGTTGTGGTTGAAGTGGTCTCGTACCTCGAGATTGAGCAAGAGAGACCTGTTCCATCTGTCAGATCGAATGATTGTTCTTGGCCTTTCCTGGAGCAGATAGTCGAATGAGTCGCACTGAATTGAGTCATTCCGTAAGCAATAACCCAAGGGGCACCTGGTCAGCATGGCCGCAATGCTTGAGAGGAGGTCTGATATGATTCATCCTGCATCTGAATCGGTCTTGAAGTACTGCAGACACTCGGCTGACATACACATGTCATTGATTTGTACCATAGCTACCTTCGATGTTTCTTCAAATGCATTGTGGGTATCGAGATTGCATCCAAATCTACATATGCTCGGTAGTGGTAGCTCTAATGTGTGAGATCAGGCCGAACCCACCACTAGGGTTCGCGTATTGGATCCTCCTGTGCTGGGGTCCATGATCGAAAAGTACTAGTAGTGAGGGCATCAGACGTGGTTGTATTTCACTCAACCTCAATGCATACCTGTACTGTAAAAATCAAATTCACTTCTCGACTAACGAAATCCAGTTGGCCACGTCTTTACCCCCCGTGCCAAAAGCCGACGTTCGCATTATGCATGAGCTCGCCCTGCACAATGGGAGAAACTGCATGATACACTTTCCCGGCCGCCAGCTTGACGAAAGCCCACCCGCCCGTTTCAGTCATCACCATACCGACTTTCTGTTCTGGTCGCGGAGCAGCTTCAACATCTTCATCAGCTGGCTCGAGAGAAAACCATGGCTTGGGCTCTGTGGAGATGTTGGTTGAAGCTTTGACGGACAGCGAAGGCCTTGTGGAGAGCTCTATCCATCTGGACATTGTTCGTTGCTTGCTTATCCACAAGCGAGGAGTCTGGACGTGACTGGCGCCGTGTTCAGAGTCCACCGCCAATTTTCTTCAGGCCAGCCCTGCCAATCGATGCGTATGGGGAGTATGATCCGACGATGACTGGTTAAGGTATCTGCGGTCCTTGAAATCAACGAAGACGATACCAGCAAGGTCACGGATGCTCGCACCACTTGTCGATAATCAGCGAAGTCCGAAATCTTGTGGCACCACGGCATATCATCAGGGTCCTGGGCCGCCCGCGATTGGTCTCCGGCGTGATAAACATTTGAATAGAAATCTGATATAGAAACTGAGGAGATTCAATAGTTGTAGTGTATGAGAAGAACGCGGTCTCTTGCTTCGAAGCGATCATGTCAGGCGATACTTGCCATGCCGCATACACAGTGTATTGGTAGTCGGTCCCGACATGGGGCTAGTGATAGGGTGACAAGTAACCCGAGGCAAACTACGGAGTACATTCCATGGAAGTGACATTAAAGTTGGAGCGCACGAGCCACAACTCCGTTGAAGTACTTGTGGCCCGTGCACGCCCTGACCGAAGGACAGATGATAGCGTCAGCAGAAACCGAGTGATAGGTAACTTGTCTCGCGTTTACCGTGCTAGCAGCCAAGATAAGGGTGGAAACCACGCCCGCGCCTGAGGTTCTTCTGACCCACGTGATTTGCTCTCTTTCTCGGGGCGCAAATACGTGCCTCCAACACCGACATCTACCGCCAGGCTTCTCTTACCAATTGCCTAACACCACGTCTGCTGCAGGCTTGAGACGTGACAAGGAACCCACTACGAGGGCGAGCTGGGCACTGCCGTCTCGGTTTGGGAATCTTCCCGCTGATGTTCCTTCGAGCTACACGGGTAGATACAGTACCTTTCCCCATCTTCTGTTCTTTCATTTCCGGACCTAGATTTGTTTTCCTACTAGCGATGATCGCGCCAGTACTTTTCCCTTCTCACTGTCCTTCTTACTCTCGTATAGCTAAAAGAGATTAATTCTTCAAGGACCTTGGACTGCATAAACGAGCCAAATGGGTCATTGATTTGGCGAAAGGCTGTCCTCGTGCATTAACCTCGTCTGTCCACAGTAGTGAATACGAGGTCATGCAAGTCCAAAAGAGCTAGTTGCTGGCTAGCGCATATCTCGACCCAACATGCAAATCCGGAGATACTCAGGCACATGAATACGAGAGAGCTACTCTCTATGGGTGGCAGTTCCGTATGGCGTAGGAGACATCTCCTCAACCTCGGCCCTGAACTCGAGCGACACCCGCAGTGTTCATTATGTCGCAGCAGGCTATGTCGATTCGCTTCGAACATGCTCCTCATAGCTCTCTTTCACCCTATCTCTCAGGACCGTTATATCCCACCGATATTCTCAAAAGGTTTTTGGTCCATCATTGCCGCTTGCGCACTCCATGGCAGCTTGATTATCCTTCTGATACGTCTCAATCCTTACCAATATGTCTAGTTGCCCAAATGGAGCGGCACCAATGTTCTTGGAATGGGGAAACACGAGCGTGACCATTGACCAAACTCTTGCTCGAGGGATTGAAATTGGAATCGGCACCCCACAGCAGATTGTGGCATTGACACCTAGTTCCAATGACAATGACCTGTACGTTGTTAACAAACAGG
This sequence comes from Vermiconidia calcicola, assembly GCA_035928285.1. Lineage (NCBI taxonomy): Eukaryota > Fungi > Ascomycota > Dothideomycetes > Mycosphaerellales > Extremaceae > Vermiconidia > Vermiconidia calcicola. The sequence continues at coordinate 17,795 of JAXLQG010000047.1, forward strand.
CATGCCAACCCTCCTACAATGACAGTTGTGCGGGACTTTTTGGTGGTCTGTTCAATCCCACTGCATCTACAAGCTATGTTGAGGTCACGCAAGCGCAGTGGAACGGTACAGCCGAACCGAATCCCAATCATCTCTCCCACATCTACTTCAATGACGATATCTCCTTCGGCAATACGATTGTCGACGGCTTTCCAGCTTTCATGGACCAGCTAGGCTATGGTGATTCTTTCTCGGTTAAGGCAAAATCTTGCACACATCTGCTGATAATTCTATTAGGTAACCAAGGGAGTCTTCCGCTTGGGTGGAACTCTACCTTCCTTAACGCTGTGGTTGCACAAAATGCGACGCCTTCTCGGTATTGGTCTTTATGGCCAGGCAGCCGCTCAATCGACTACGGCGTGCCAGGAGAGCTTGTAGTGGGGGGTATTGATGAGACACGATTTAACCCCCAGAATGTCGCTACTTTCCAATCCGTTCCAGAGTGCACGCTCTGCGCCATCGTTACCGGCTGAACTTGGGATACCGATAATGGCTCTGTGAACATCTTCTCCAACGCGTCGGAAGCTCTTCAGATCTCGCTGCAACCTGCCACTAATTGGTTGACGGTCACTCCGGATATGTTCGCCAACTTCGCAAATGCGACGGGAGCATCCTTGACCCAGGATCCTGGCGCGCTGGTTTACGATGCAGCTCATCCGCCTGTGGGTAATCTCACCGTCACCTTACGTAATGGCTACCGAACCCAGATCACATCTACAGATCTCTTCGTTTACCCAAGAGGGTACATCAATGGAACATACTCGGTCACGAACAACACTTTCATGCTGGCGGAAATGATGGCTCAAAATAACACCGGGTACGTGATGAATTGGGGCGTTCCTTTCCTCACCTTCAACTACCTCATGGTGGATTACGCCAGAAGCCAATTTCAACTAGCCCCAGCCATTCGCACCGATTTTAGAAACCAGGGAGGCGGGTACCAACTCTCCGCCGTCCGTGATCCGGTCACAACGACACCCCCAACTCCAAAGACATCGGCGCCAGTACCCCCAGTGAGCACTACGCCCTCACCAACTAATTCAAGCTCCTCCAAGGGTGGCAGTAATACTGGGGCTATTGTCGGCGGGGTGGTTGGTGGCGTCTTGGCCCTGGCTTTGATAGGTGGGGGCTTAGCGTTCTTGTTCTATCGCAGTCGCAAACGGAACAAGGCAGCATCCGTGGCCACCCACAACCAGATGTCTCAACCGGAGAGAATGTCTCAATACACAGCAAACACCGGGATAACTCCAAGAGGAGCCTATGAAGTTGATAGCACGACTAAATCCAATCCCGAGGTCGAACATTGGATCAATTCCGCAGGAAGTGATGCGGTGAGAGAAAGAAAGGAATAGATTGGCTGTAGGATGATGCTGACTTTTCCGCAGACGACATCTGCAAACTTCAACAGTCCTCCACATCCGCTAGAAATGCCTTCCGAGCACTACTAACGACGGTCCAAGCCGGAAGGAACGGCGAATTGTATGAATGAGAATGATCATGTCGAGTTTCACAAGCATTCGTTGGAGATGCTGCTGACCAGACTCGCCTCGTCAATGCCAAGATGGAAGGCGTCGCTCTTTGAGACCATCGCGAGCGAAATTTGTGCCGAAACCAGCTGTGTTTGAGACGCAACGTTTGCTTTCTACGATGAACGGTTTGAAAAACCCTCGATAATCTTGCAAATTGGGTCAGCAAAGTAGCTGCGGATTCCATTCGTTTAGTAGGTTTCTTGAACTACCGAAACTTTAATTCTAAGCAAAATTTAACTCCAAGTTCTATAGTAAGACTCTTTATAACTTATTATAATCTCTTTAACGCTTTGTAGTGCGGGCGAACTTGGGAATCGGTTAGGGTTTGAATATTCTCTGCGTAAGCTGATGGAAGAGTCACTGACTGCTCGCTCAGCCGTCCTATCGAGCGTAATCCAATCCCGTCCTCCAGTCTCCGCTCATTATCCAGGACTCCAATACTTGATTGGGAAGAGGGAAGAGAAGGAGGCTGGCGTGAAAAAGTAGAAGCCTATCATGCTTTAGTGGCAGAAGGAGGTCGACCGTCACATCCTGTGACTCTCGGCTACGATGTGGTTGACGACCCTGAGAAATAGGAGCAGTACAAGAATATCCTCTCATTTTGGCATTTTGGCGGCAGCGGATATTACAACGAATTTCGCTATCAACTCATCGAGTGGAGGGAGTTCCGGGAATATCAAGAGCGGAAGCGGAAATATTATGTTCCACGAAATAGGTCCCAGAGTACGAAAACGCCATCTGGTAGAGTCAAGAAGATCTGGAATGCAAATGGAACCTCCGAGTGCTAGAGGACCGACACGAACAGAACCGGCTAGAGGACTGGAACGAGTTTCGAGCGGTCTCCTATCGGAAGCTGAAAACAATCAAGAATTGGAAGAGTATTGAGCTCGCGGAGCAGAATCTGTCCACCTACAAAAAGAAGTTTGAAGACCTTCAGGCACGACTGACTGATGCTGTTATCGATCCAGACGTCTTTATGGCCGATTCGACGAGATTAAGGCGTCAGAGGATGAAGTAGCTGAAGCGAAATCACGACTGGAATCAGAAGAGAAAGGGTTGCGAGCGGCACGCCGGAACATGTCAACAACAAAGAATGCACTTTTAGAACGGCGCAGCAGGAACTACGTCTAGCTAAAGACAATCTTGACTGGGTGTCTAGATCGGAAGAAATGAGAAGACTCCGAGACGGTCATGAAATGCACCTCGCCAAGGACGTCATGCTCTTTTGCGAAGGTACGTTGCGTGCGGCATAATCAGAGGTCAAGCGATGGGAAACATTTTGGAAGTGGATCGACGACCAATATCCCGCTATTGCAGCTGAATCCGGCTATGCTACCCGCAACGTTAGAAATATCATGACTCAACCTGAGATAAACAGTTCTGGGAAAAGAGCACTTCGGCCGAGTCAACATTGTCGAAAAGATGTGCCATCGCTGTCTTCTGTTAGTCCCAACTCGTCGTCGAAGGTCGTGAGAGCGGAAAGAAGATCGGGGCGTCGTACAAGTCGCGTGCGATATGTCCAGACACCACCACCACCAATAACAACACAACAGTCAGTCGAAAGAACAATCCTATCCTCTCGCCAAAGCAGACGACTAGGACAGTGTAAGAGAAGCCAAAATGATCTAAGTCCTGAAAAGAAGGTTCTGCGCTCTGTGCGATCTTTCAACGTCACGAAAGCTCGTTACCCGTCAGATGCGAGAACAGCCAATGTTCGCAGGGGACACCAATCCACACAGACCAGGCCTTCAACAACAAGAAAGAGTCCTCGAGAGCTCCCCGCAAATGGCACTAGCACCTTGCGCAGAAGCCAACGTTTACTGTCCACAAAATTTGGAGACTTCGAGTGTTCGACGTTATGACATGATGCTTGTCACCTGATGCCAGAGCAAAGCGGCGAGGTTGGTCTTTTTCCTCGCTGGCACGGCTGAAGTTGGCTCAGTGCCCCTCTTCGATGTGATTCTCCTCATGCCATATAACTAGGCGGTCGTGGACCCTTCTGTACATCATCTTTGCCGAGATGAAGCGAAGGCGACACTTCACTCAACTCAACATTCTGCACTCTCTTGCCATGTGAGAGAAAAAGAGCACCAATACGCGACCGCTGCTGCCAGTGCGTAGGCGGAAACCAATGCTCTCTGTGCTGGGCGATTAAATTGACTTCAAGCTCCAAGATATTCTCGGCCGAGGATTCGGGGGGCTCCCATAACTGGCAAAAGACGCAGATGGCCAGGCAGTTTTTGGTCAAAAGCGTTTACGACCTCCGTTGATATGAGAACGGGTGTCAGCTCCGCTGATCCGTTCTCGCCTGAGAAGACCTCTTTTGTGGCAGGTTCTGTTTCCGATGACAAGACGCTGGCGTAATGCAGTCCAGATCTCATTTTGCCTTTGCTGGCTCGGCTCCGATCATGGCGGTGACATGCCAGAGTTTACCGATTTGTTGCCTGCGAAAGGGATCCCCTAACGCTTTCGAAATGTTGACCTCGGACTTATCCCATTTCCCCGAAAAACCGGCGGATTCGAGAGAATTGCTGGGGCTTGTCCCGCGCCAAAACCGGCATCAAATTCCAAGCGAGCAAATAGCATTGGGCAAGCTCCGGAGTCAGTTTGCAGCCATGAGCCTGTCTGTCGGGAATTCTCTATCGTTGCAACTTGCCCTTTCTTGGGATGGACTGCTCAACTGACCTGAAATGCATGCCCTTGGGAGTCTATACCCCTGGTGTTTCTTGAGACGAAGTCTTAATCTGCGCCATGACATCCAATCGAAATGCTCACAGCTCCTCGAATGGACCGTATCAACTTCTTGCTCAATGACAAGCAGTGCAGTCGCTGGCTTGCATGATCGAATCCATCCCTATCCAACATGTTCGTGCTCGCTTTGAACCCGGACCTTGCCATCGTCCTCTCGGAAAAGCTATATAGAAGCTGAATCGTGGGTTGCCTATTCATTCAACCTCGTCCTCTCACCTTCACTCGCACAGGGTCGAGCGACTCCCACTAGAAAGGGAACTCCTATTTCGGCTTGCAAACGGAAGTCAGAGCCCAATAGAGGTCTTCACTATGGGTAAACTAATTCCCAATGTTTTCAACTTGGCAGTTGTCATATTCGTCGCCCTTGGCTCGACGGCCTGTTCTTATGGCATGGCCATCATCGGGTGTGGACGTACTCAGACATTGCTGCAGAATCAATTGGCTAACAAAATCAGCTCTACCATTGGCCAGCCCAGCTTTTACAGATCTCTTCATCTTGCTCAGCAAGGAGAACCGGGTTATGGCCGTACTGCTCAATACATTGGCGCCTACAATGGTAAGAGATCTGGCGATCATCAGCTTCAGAAAACAGGTCTGAGATCTTCCCAACCCACATTCGAAGCCAGGGTATTGGTGTCAGCATGTGTGGGCTCTATATGGCAGACATCATTTTGCTGGTTGCCGGCCCAATCGGTAAGTCTCTCTGAAGAGCTGTCCTTTGTTGTCAGAACATCCGAGTCCTGGCATTCCACATGCAGATTTACGGTGCTAACAATGTCCAAGCGTTGAAAAATATTGGGTGGAAGTTCTTTCTGGTCTTAATCATTCCCACCGCTTTTCACATCGTCTTTGTCTACTTCATGTGCCCTAAAACTAAAGGGTTGAAGTCTGGTATATCATCTTGCCTTTGCACACTTGCACGCTTGCATATGAGCTGACTTGCTTTGCAGGAGGATATCAATGCTCAGTTTGGCGAAAAGGTTGCTATTCATTATTACGGTGCGACCCAGGGAGAACAGGCGGAGATGGAGAGGGGTGCACAGCAAGACGAGGAAGAAGAACTCCGCAAGCGTGGATCGGTCAGTGAGAAGACTGGCGGTGTGCAGCAAGGAGACTTCATGACGGCCAAGGCTTAGACAAATTCGACTGTGGTCGTGGATAAGTTCTCAAGCGAAGAGACAACAACCGGAGCAGAGCAAGTTGATCCAAGGGCACGTAGCGCGAGTCACTTAGGTACGAAGAGTATAACGAAGTTGTGCATCCTTAACTGAATCAAGGTACATTATTTCCAAGTTCCTCCAAATATCGCCGCAATGGCGTTCACAAGATGAGCGCAAGGCTGGGGACCTCGCCTGATATAGTTAGCGTCAGAATTGAGTTTATACGGCGGTTTCCTCGCGCCGCGTCTTCCTCGCATTGCGGATCTCAAAGCTGCCTCGCCGCAACCTACAATTGTGAATTAGCACTTTGTCCTCATACCCCGACAGTTTGCGGGGAGAATCGCGACTATGCCTCAAACAGACTTGTTGAGACGGAACTAGGTGTTCCTATGGCAGGTAATTTCCCGCTATGTTGAGCAATATGTCCTCGATTTACTTCTACCATTGCGTGGGTGATCACAGCGGAAGAGATTGGTTCGAGTAACGTGGCATTTTGATACGAACAGTGCATCAAAAATGATGTGGTACTGCGCAGCCTGCGTACATAACGGCGAAGAAGCTGAGTTTAAGCCCGTCGTACTAGGCAAGCCCTCAGATCTAGCGCACATCAAATATAGACTCAGAGGACCGAAGGGCTCACAAATCTTCCAAGAGAGGTTGACTGTGCACTCGTAACTGGCCAGCCTCATTCACATTGTCATTCCAATGCATTCTGATCCTGCTGCTTATTATATCTCCTCAATTTCTCTAGAATGCTACTGTGCGTTGCAGCACATGCCGGAGTCTCGATATGTTGAAGCAATCCGCTGGCTTTTGGGAAGCTGTCATCACAGCTGGGACACCGGTATCTGAGCTCTTCGTTCCAGCCGTTAGGATAGATGTAGCTGTGATCGCAATTGAAAGCCCATCGATCAATATCGACTTGGACTTCCTTATCTACGGAGAGCAGGTGGCCTCGGCCAATCGAGCATACACCACAGAGAGTGACCACCAATCACTGCCAGAGAACGATGATTTGGAAGAATGCCACCGACGACTTTATGGCCCATTGGCAAACTCCTCCCATTTCGGCCCGGGGAATCTGGTCAAGAAAACCATCAAGGTCAATGAAACAGGTCACTCTGGCACGACTTGGCACGTGGTGTCTTACTACCGATTTGGCGATGCAGAATTGAAGAGTTTACGGATCTTAATGAAAGAGCAGCTGGCGAAACGCGTAACACAGCTGATGTGTTAACAAACATTGAGGGCAAGGGAAGGCACAAATATCATTCTGATGGAGCAGACTACCCCTTCAATCACCTGCAACCAGTTGCAGAGTATCTACCCACAGCGAAACCCGATGTGTACGACGATTGCACAGATTGATCGGCGTGTTCGCCAGGATCTCGGACGGCATATTGTGCCCGTGCAATGAATTCAGCCGGCCAGCAGCACCCAATTTTTTCATCGAGGGTAAGAGTGCGAGCGGACGCGCAGATGTTGCCAAGAATGGTCTCGTGTCGAGATTCCGATGTCGAATGCATTGTATCCGAGGTTCGCTAACCCTTACTGATCCCCACACTCTGATGATTTGAACACTTTCGGACCACGCAATGATCTTGAAACTCCTCAAATAAGTGCGCATGCAATCAAAATCTTGCAGTGGCAGAGCGCCATTCATTTGTGTAACATCATATCTCTTAAGTCTCCCGGAGGAAAAGAAAGATCCTCAGAGCCAGAACGTACAGCCGCAGCCGCGCCAGAGAAGACATACACAAACACGGTCCATCCTCAGTGCAAATGTCTCGCCTGGGTCTCAAAACCCACGAAACGCAAGGCCGTCTCTTCCCGATTATGTGCAACGACCACAACACAACTTCCATTGGCCGATCCGCCACTGGAAGTTAAACCACGCGTGGCAGTGGCTACTTCCGCTTGGCCATTAGGCTGCGGGTTCGTTGGGATAGAGCAAGGGCAATCATCTTACCGTTCGAGGGGTGGATAATAGATGACACCGCCCCCTTGAGCTGTCTCTCTAAAGGCATATGTTCAATTGTATCTGTGTCGAGGAGTCGGATCGTGTCTGTCAGTGAATTATAGCCTATGAGAAGAACAGGCATCGAGAAATGAAATTACCGGAGAGTTGATGTGGTTGGTGTCTCCACCGGAGAAGTAAAGTTCAATCGATCTTGTTCTTGCAGGCACCGCAGCCCAGAGACGCGCATACCCGACGCCTCTACATTTCGGTCGATGTTACGAACGACAAGGTTATACAGAAATCTTCGCGGCGGCTGACGAGTGATGGGGCCCGTGATGGAAGGCAGCAATCAGCTGGACGTATAGCGTGGATATGGCTCCCCTTGGACCTCCTTGCCTAGCGCCTCTGCGCGTGGTGTGTGGCAAGGATGCAGAAAGGCAGAACCGGGATGCCTATCATCACAAGGGTTGCGCGTCCGCGGGCACCACATGACAGACACAATAGGAGCCAAGTCTGTGACGGCAACCAAGGCGACTGCCTTTGATACCATGGATAGATTCCAAGGCAATCCTCGAAGTATTGGGCACCCCATCCAGATCTGGTAAAACCACAGAGGACGCTGTGGGACACCCTTACTACATCGAACCCCCTTACTACATCGAACCCCCTTACTACATCCCTTACTACCTCAGCTCTGACCGCAGTCGGCATTATGCCTTTTCCATGTCTCCATAGTGTGAGTTTTTCGAGCTGCTTTCACCCCCTGAGATAGTGCGCAGACATAACGGAAGAACCAAACCTGGTTTTTTCTGTAACATACTGGGCCATCCTTCGTCAGGAATCATGCACTGAGCCTGTTATCCTGCGTGTTCCCTGGAAGAAACCCTATCGAGTCAATTACTTTCTTTTGGAAAGCAGGTCAAGTAGCCCGCCATTTCCCTCATTGGTGGTTCATTGGTGCACGGCGGGATTCAGGAAAAGTAAACGCCGCAGCTAGGACCGTGATGATGTAGGGTCACTGCCACGGAAGGCCTCAGGTTGCGTAGATGTGGTTTGGCGTATTCTAAGTCTGCCCTATAACCAGTCCTGAATAAGGCCAGTCCCCATCCGGTCACACACCGGTCGAACATGGCTCAGCTTGTCTGCCGTGCAGGGATTCCGTTAGCGCTTTTATTGGTCAACTTGGGAGTCGTATGATGAGTAGGCTGACCATGACGAGCCCACCAGGACAGGTCTTCAGGCAGACCGCATTCAATAGCCAAGCATGCCACTCCCTGCACAACCAATACGTACTTGTACATAGTGAAGTACCCTGTGCCTGTTGATAAACACATCGCTTTGGCAGTTCTTCGTTGGCCACCATGTCACTGCAATTTCTCGATATCTGTCAGCTTTTCGAGCAGCTGTCGTCCCTGAGAGATCTCGAAAGCCGTGAATTAAGCGTTCAACAATGGTTTGTATCATTTTGATGCATTTTGCCAAAAGTATGCTGAATAAGCCCCCCATGTTGGCCTTTCGGCTCGCTCACCACGACGTCTCCAAGTCTGATGTCGTTTTCGATGGTAGGGATTGCTCCACCGATACCAACAAGTAGTCCAACCTTGATTTGGCGAAAAGTACGCAGCATATCCTTTGTGACAGCGGCTGCCGCACTTATGCCCGTCTGCGTTGAAGGCAAGCATGCCATGACAACGTTGTGGTTTCCAATGCGTCCAAAAGAGTATGCATTGTTGTCATTTTCCTTGGACGGTAAATCGTCGTGAACCTCATCGCGCATCAGTTCGGCGGCGGCCAATTCCAAGGGCAACGCGCAAATCCATCCCACTTTATAGTCCTTGTAGGTTCGCTATGGAGGGCGATGAGGTCGATTTGGAAGGGAACCTGCGCCCTCGCTGCAATACATCAAGTTAGACTGGCGAGAAATGGCGGACAGTGAGCGGGAATAAAGATCGGACTTGCCTGTTTAGACTGTCCATGTTGTGGGATACCAAGACAAGTACTCCACTGTTCGTGGATGTCAAATTTCTCCACCGTAGCGTCACGATCTGAAAGCAACAGGGTATCTCGTTAGTATCAAAGTACGCAACCAGTAAACAGTGAACGTGATTTTGGATGGAGGAAGACCCGCAGCGCTTTGAGAGTCAAGGTATGTTGGAATTGGCGAGCCTCCCAGCTGGAAGGGAGTTCGAGAGACCGCAGCTGAAGTTCAGCAACCTTGGCAGAACAAGAGCAGCTAGACCAAATACGGAATCGCGAGCCAAACTGTCCTTCGCATGGCTAGCGACCCCAGTCCCACTCGTAAATGACAGAACGCATTTTCCACCGTGCAGCACACACCCGATTAAGACTCTTAAATCGGTCATCGAGGATGCCATGGTCCCAGCTCTGCCGTAACCAGCATCAGTGGCACGTGGCATTTACGTATTCCTGTTGCGACAGCGATATGTGTATGTAGGTAGCGAAACTCCCACAAATTCCAGGTCCTGACGCTGCAACTCAATCATTGCCTTGTTGAGCTTGCAGACGAAGGACGCGGCAGCTAGCCCAGATGCCCGAGGCGGACCATGACGTAAATTTGCCGCTCTGGCCTCTTGACAGAGCCCCCGGCTACGCCCCGCACACATCTTCTTGCTGGATCTGGATTCGTTTGAACACCACTTCACCTTAACCAGTTTAGAAGAACCGACGTAATTGACCCTTACACTCCGGTTGTTTGAATGTACTGTTCATCGGCCCTCGACGACTGCGATAGCCTCAACTATCATGTCGAGCAGTACCTCAGAGTACGCGATCTCGTATTCTACGAGTAGCACAGGCTCGGAGTCTCTTCTGTACACTAAGATCTGTAACGGTCCTTAACTTCTGCTTCAGATCGTTTCCAAGCACCATGATCTTCACGGCCTCCGGCACGGTTGTCCACCAGTCTTTGGCGGCTAGAACCCCAAAGGGTACTCTTCAACTTCTTTCGCTACTGTCAGGCTGTGATTGGCGAATCCGCAAGGGCATGCACTTTGTACATACGCTAATTCCATATATCGCAAAGAGTAGAAGCACCCAATGCGACTCCATGGGAAGCTCAACCGGAGTTTGACGATGCAAAGACCCTGCACCAGCATCTCTCTCTCAGGAAATCAACCGATGAGATTGTCCACCGCTCCAATCAAGCACCGAGTATGGGTATGGATGTCTCTCAACTCTAAGAGGGCTGCCCCAACAGACTGGAATTTACGGGGTACTGGCTGTGTGAGGATCAGCTTACTTTATTGCTCATTTTGACTCAGGAGGCCGCAGAATACCCGAAAGAAAAGGCTCGGCACGAAACTGTGCGGTGTGCGGAAGTGTCAGTATGGAGGTGTGCCTTGAAAAAGAACTGGTGTCAGCTTGTTCGACTCAAGGGGGAAGTTGGAGGTACGAGGGTGAAACACACCTTCTAATTGGTCAACCAGCGCCATGCCCATTAGATCAGTCACGGCCAGTGGTCCCGCGGGGAGCCAGAGCCTATGAGCCGGCTCAGACGCCTCATATCATCAGAAAACTGTCCAAGACCTCTCAATCGAGATAACGCTGCAGCTTGTTCCAATAACTTGACACCTTGACGCCATACCAGCAAGAAACCCTTATCTCTTGTTTAATACGCCAGTCCTTTCTCCATCCAGCCCCCGTTATTATGTCAAAATCCTGCTCCATATCGGTACCTGCTAGTATTGCAATCATATTCTCAAATCTTTCTTGCTAATAGATTGAAGAATTTCGACCTGCACTGGTCCCTTTCGTACCTCCCGTCGATGTGAGAGCAGTTCAGCGTCGTATATAGTGAACTTTGAACCTAACCGGGCGCAGCTCGTTTCGCGTCGTAAAATGATGCTGCCCTTCCGCCATATTTGGCCACAATTGGGAGGTGGGATGGCTTTCCCTAGCATTTTCGAAGCATCCAAGCAATGTCACCAGAGTTAGAGATGGAAGAGAGGTAGCTGGCGCTCGCCTTGTGCAAATCCAAAACAAAATGATTATCCCAGGCGGCACTGATGCAGAGGTTAGCCAAAGTGTCCCATGTCCAAACATCAACAAACGCTCACCTGGAATTCTTCTTTCATTTATTTTCGGATTCCGGTGGTTGACAGCTCGGTGCTTCCAAGACTTCAGCATCGCCAGCAAATTCTGACAATAGCAGAGGGATTGCAATCCAGGCTGAACATTGGCATGCCTCATGAGTCCATTTTGCGCACTAAGGTCTAGTGTCTAGCTATCAGCGGCAACAAGACTTTGTTTGACCGTGATTGTGCTTGCCATTGCGCATCACGTGCACAATTCTCCTAGTGACATTTCTGGGAGGAGTAACTGTCGGAGAGAAGATGCATACGGTCAGATCCGTGACCACTGGGTGGGCCACGGTCGTTGTATAGGGAGTGTACGACGTCGCCGTTTTGGAGGGGAAACGAGTCATTCGGATAAAGACGACAGATATTTGCTCGCAGCAGAGTTTCGGTTGCTCCACCACTAACATTATTGTGCCATGTTAAATATCTCATAGACATATTAGCGCCAAGTTTCACTTGGATATGCTGGTTTGCCACGGCGCGGAACAGGCGGATACTCTCTGGTAGTAATTAAACGATGGCTGCGCTTGCAATCATCAAAGGATGCCCGCTTCCATCACTATCCGCTTTAATGGCAACCTCTGTTGACACATCCGTACAGTCATTCAGAAACCGCCCTACCCTTTGATGGCACATTGCAACTTTCTCAACCCAATGCCAAGAACACTCTGTAGTGCGAAGGCCCGGCCGCCAACACAACGACCGGCTGTTGGTAAGGACTTCGACCTTTTCAGTGTCTCGTTGATCATTGAAGTTGGGAATCAGCGAATTTCAGGTCCGGATATACCGTAGCAATGGACTATGGAGAGGTCCACTGAATGAACCGGCGTGGATACGTTACTCAGAGCTTTCCAGCCTTCGTCTTATTTGTCTTCGTCTTGGACTTCTTTTTCTTTCTCTCGTGTTCATTCTGCCTCATTTCGATTAGGTCTCTGGTAGGAGTCGCCTTGTTAATCACCTTCTTTGCTGCCTTCTTAGCTGCTGGCTTTGTCTTGGTCACCTTGTTAACGGTCGCTTTCGTCCCTTTTCCTGCAGCTTTCCTAGCTGCCGGCTCCGGCTTCTTGCTCTTCTTTGCCTGATTCTTCTTCTCCTTCTTCACTGCCGAAGTGATCGACGCCACGAATTTCCCAGTTACTGCCAAAGGTATTGGTTCTTTCTTCGCCTCCTTTTGACGTGGCATTGCTGGCGTCTGTATTATTTGCTTTTTGACTGCCACCATCTCTCGATCTTCAATGTGAGATAGCTCACTGAGAATACTAAGCAACTTCTTTCCATCCCTCAATTGCAGCGCTATCTTGTCAGAGCAAGTGTCGCAATATCTCATGAATTCTTGAGAATTCAACCCCGACGGTCGATACAGACGCAACGTGACCTGTCTCCAGGCTACCTTTTTGACCGGAACCTTACCAAACTTTTCCGTCCATGACAACGCCCTATCGATAGGCCACAATTCGTACCGAAAGTCCTCTGCTCCTGGAACTCCCGGATGGACCAATTCAATCCGCCCCACGGGAGCACCCCCTAATTGCCCTTTCATAATGGGTTCTTCGATGATTTGGAAATTGGTCCATCCGGAGGGATGAAAACGATCTGGAGGGGGTGGTGAGAGCACCGTAATTGCTTGACCTTGTGCCGCGTAGTGAGCAAAGATCGCCGAAGCCCCTTTCACGTACCGACTCCATGCGTCGTTCGATTTTTTGGGTTTTAAACAGGAAGGATGCTCAGGCTGCATCAGACATCCCATGGCCATCATCAATGTTTGCATTCCGCGTTGATCAGCCCACTGTTGTGCCAGTCCCCGCTCTACTCCAGTCCATAGGACCTGCCTGGTTTGGCGGAAACTGGGATTGTGAAACTGCTGGTGGATTTGATCTGCCTCCTCAGGCGTCAAATATTGAAGGTAGATAGTCTCATTAGAAGATGCATGAGGCATGACACCCCTATCATGGGAGGACGTAGGCATTTGGCGAAAGGTACCTCAAGTCGATCACGTCGCATCCGAAGACCGAATTGCACCATGTCGATTCGCGTGTGCTCAAAAGCAAGATATGGGAGAAAGGCACACTGCGCCATTAAACAATATCTTCCCTCACCTGACTCTTCCAGGCACTCTGGGAACGAAATATACGAGATAACCCCTCCTTGAGATGTCTGCGGGAAGGATAACGACGTCTTGATTGGAACATCAGACCCAACACATGCTCCCTCGGCCGCCAATGTGAATGAGGAAGGGAGATATCATCCATAATTTAAACCGCGCCTCGTATACAGTCAGGAGTACGCCTGTGTTCCAGCGTGTCCCCGCACACGAACAGGTCGTATGGCTCTGTTGAGCAGCGATCTACCACGCAACGCGTGATTGGCGCAAATGCGGACCCAAATGTCTGTTGAGTTGCCCGGCACGCCGGATGTCAAAAGCGGCGGCGTGCCCAGCCTGGCACCATACTCCGCAAGTGCAGTGACGCCTAAACCGAAAGCGAATTTCCTGGCACACAACTTATAGCCTACGGATCTCGCATTGGAAGTGGCATTAGAGTTGGAGCGCACGAGCCACAACTCCGTCGAGGTACTTGTGGCCCGTGCACGACCTGACCAAAGGACAAGGTATAACAAATGATAGCGTCAGCAGAAACCGAGCGATAGGTATCTTGTCTCGCTTTTACCATACTAGCAGCCAAGATGAGGGTGGGATAGGCAAACCACCCACGCTTGAGGTTCTCCTGATTCACGTGATCTGCTCTCTTTCTGGGGGCGCAAAATACGTGCCAAGACATTCCAAAATATCGCCGGACTTCTGATTTGTGAGAGTACGAATTCGTTGCTTTCGAGAAAAAGTTGGGCATCTGCACACATATGATCTGCTTCTAGGTTCAGAGACAAGGATACAAGATCTCTTGCCAATCTTCGGCGGACAGAAGCCAGAGAGTCATGTAAGGTACATCAGAGCAAGCTCTGAAGACTGGGAACGATCACTTGCCGATATATCCTGGATTAATATATTTCTGTCAAGTTCTCTTTGCAGACCAAGGAGCTTAGTAAGATTGCTATAGGCTTCTGGGGCGAATGCGTCGAGATCCGTCCGGAAAACAAGCACCAGAAAACTACCACCATGAAGTCATGTTTAACCTACCGACGATCACAGCCACGTGGAGTTGTGCGAGGCTTGAACTATTGTTAGGGTGTGTGTGGTGTGACGGTTGATGCATAGGCAAAGTTTGCCAACAATGGGCGCGCAGCCTGCTGCTATCAAAAATTCACAAAGCCTTGATCGACGGAAGCTTGACCAGGTCTTCGCCTTGTTCACTGGATTGTATCATCAACTAATTCTCTCTTGTAACTCACGCAGCCGTACATAAGCGTAGGTCACATTCGGGCACCCACCTGAGGCCTTGGGTAGCAGTGGTACGTTGCCTGTCCCGCGGGCGCTCGTTCATCTAATCGGAGCTGTGAGAAACCGTGCTTAATCTTCATTGGCCAAAGATAAACCATTGCAGAACCTGTGACATCTGAAAAGCGTCTTATACGGTCTTGACCAATGACTGACCCTACATCGACCATATACATG
>JAXLQG010000048.1:0-29314 GCA_035928285.1 Vermiconidia calcicola
AGTCGAGCAGGAGGAAGTCGAGCAGGAGGAAGTCGAGCAGGAGGAAGTCGAGCAGGAGGAAGTCGAGCAGGAGGAAGCCGAGCAGGAGGAAGTCGAGCAGGGGGGTGTCGAGCAGGGGGAGGAGGATATCGATGAGGAGGACGACAGCACAAACAGGATATTGCGCGCAAGCAATGCGAGAAGGGCGCCCGTTTTACCCACAACAAGGCTATCAAGGAAAAGACCTCAACTTGACACTTCGACACGGACGCCAAGCAGCAAAAGAGTGAGATTGCATGACGCGGACGAACTGGAGGCCAATTCTATGTCCAAAAGACGAGTGATGAATCACTCGCTGGACTCCTCATTCTGGGATGATTGGGATATGAAGCGGGAATCTTATGCACAACAAGAGAACCATGCCACCCGGTCTATTAAAGCTACTCGAGTTTGGCGGCGACTGGCTTCTCTGGCTTCCGCACCCTCCAGTGGCAGGCTTCAGCAAGGCGTCTCTCCCGGCCGTGTTAATACATTGTTCAAGATGGTGCTGGCGGTGGCTAATGGCCACGCTTTTGGAGCTTTGAAAGAGGTAATGACCTTCATGCAGCAGGACGACAGAGCAACGATGGCTGGAGTGTTCAGCCAAGACCCTAAAGTCCTTGTCCGTGCCCTCAACCGCGTCGAAACAGCGGATAACTTGAACAGCTATCTACGAAGGTTCGCCTTGGCTCGATTGGCCAGACTGTATTCCGATACGGTTGCGAACAGAGGCCTTTTGGGGCGCGACAAGGATGATTCCCGCCTGTCCCTGCGGACATCAACAAACAAGGCATACAAGGCCGAGGCTTACGTGTCTCTGATCCAGCATATTTGGGACGTGGCCTTTCCTGCTCGATTTCGGGGTAGGAACAAAACCAGGAGTGGCCTCATCCACTCCGACGAACCTGATGCCATTCGGTGGAACCGTCACAGGAGAAAGTTGAGCAAACAAATCGAAGCTGGCCAACGATGGCTCAAATTCGCTGACAAATTCGGTTGGTCGGCTCTAGGGCTGGTGACCCGAGACTGGTTCCTTGAGGAGAACAAGGTGGTAGCCAATGACCGAATGTGAGTATACCTGATTCTGTCTGGCTTTCTGGGGAAATCCGGCTCACGGAGACAGTTTCGAAGAGATCTTGGCAACATCGGAACATGGAACACTGTTGGACGAAATAGAGGCTGTCAAAGGACGATTTCTGCGGCAGCTGAACAAGACTCTCGGTGGAAGCTTGTTTGACCTGCTGGAGGATTCGAGCCGCGCACAAGGATTGCCTCTGTTGAAACTTGATGACCATGATATCATGACCCGGCCGGACTGCGACCAGTCGTGGATTGATGACTTTCACTTAGTAGAAAAATAGCAAGCGAACCACGTAATCTATAACCCAGACCTTATATATATTGCAATACTTAAGCTGAAAGCCTCGCTGTCTCTTCCTCTGCGGCAGAAACCCCCAGTCGTGGTTGCCGACTCATCAAAGGTAAAACTGCTAGTTGATTCGGAGATCATCGCTTAGAGCGGCTCATGGTATATGACATGGAAATACGTAGCAACGTAGTCGCTCTTAAATATGCCAGCTGTACCTCGTTAAGCTTGCTCGTTTTCAGTTTGGGGACAGCTTCCTTTTTGTGCCGAATTCAGTGGCTGTCTCTTGAGTGTGGTTTCTACCGCAATATATCCATGCTTCACAACAATGTCGCCTCTTCTGGGCATGTTTGGAAACGTTATACAAGCAGGTTTGGTGCTGCAGTTGGTCTTATGTATTGAACCACTAGGTTCGATCGAGACAGTCGCAAAGATAAAGTGAGGAACAGTTTTGAAATGGCAACCCGCGGCAATTCCGCATTCTGCTCTCTGACCATTCGACAAGCAGTCTTTTCAGGCCAATCGACAGATAGCAGTGCTCCGCTGATGGCAGACCCGGTGAATATGTATAGAACTCATCCTACAGGAAGATCACCATCTTATCAAGGTATTGCTGCGCTTTCAAGGAGATCTAGCGGATCGAGCGTTGGAAGGCGAAGGGATAGAACTCGGCTGCCACCATCAGCCGGGCCGGTACTGGCGCCAAAGGATGAAGCGCCGAAGTATGGCTCATATCAGGAAGAGCAATAGTATCTATTTTAAACAACATCGAAATGAATGTTCGTCCTCGAAGAGCCGAAGTCGAAAAAGCGACAACGATCCTCGACACATACATTTGTATCACCTGAAGTGGCTACAGAACACGGTTCATTCTTTTGAGTTGCGCGAACAATACAGACGTTACAAGAGGAGGTGCCATATTGAGCTCAGATCTTCGCTCGAAGTTAATCGGACAATATTGGTTTCGAATCTGCCATTGCCCAATACTTCCCTTGAAAAGCCTCATCGGCTCTAAAGGAGCTGATTAGTGTTGAGCACTATGGCACCTCACGGCCATTTTTGAAAGAATATTCTTGACTATCATTAGAAGTCCTCAACGGTCATGGGTGAGGGAGATCATGGTCAGCAATGAAACGACAGATATCGCTCAGCTGATCCCATTGTCATCGTGGCTGTCACAAAGTGATTTGACATCAAACAAAATGGACTGTATTCCGTTACACAGTACTGTGCAATTGATGATTATGAACTTGTACGGTAGTAGTCTTTCCACTCGATTTCAGTCCCCTGCAGCCTAGTACAGCCTGGCACCGCCTAGTTCTGCACATTGCCATTCCATTTCACATCATTGCTACTTGCGTTCGATGGTTCGCTCCAGCCCGACCATTTGTTGACGACAGACCTCCACCACGATACAGCTGTTACAACAAGCCCGAGCTTATTGTCCAGAAACAGTCCTAATCAAGATAGCTTGGACCGAGGTCCATGTTGTTCATGACATGCTTTTCGATAGTTTCTTTCAGGCAGACCAACAATGCAGCAGCTAGGCAGGGCTCGGTGTGAAGAGACAATCGAATCAGAATTCTTCAAGAACAAAGGAGAGGGAGAAACCGCAAGATCTACTTAACAACACTTTGTAACAACGAGAGTTTACTGTGAATCGTCTCATTTGAGGGGGGCGGGGTGCGGATGGACTCAACTTTTACTTTTATCGACATAAGCGCACATTCATATAGCAGTTAACGAAGGCTGTCTACGGGTGGTCATTACCGACCCGACCAACGATTTCGTTGGGTCCATTGTTCCTACCTTTGGGAACAATGACATCCTTCCCCATAACATTTTCACTCCGGACCAAACAAATGGATGCGGACGTACCTCGACGTTTGGAACCGATTTGTTCCCCAAGCACAGCGGCACTCATTTGCACGAGGTGGATGGTTTTTCTCAGAAGTGATACCCAACAAGCTGGCGGTTTTCAGCCTAAACACGTACTTTTTCGATTCGAATTCCGCCGTCGACGGCTGCGCCCTCAGGTCCGAGCCAGGCTATGAGCACATGGAATGGCTGCGGACACAACTACAGTTCCTCCGCACTCGAAGACTGAAAGCTATCCTCATCGGCCATGTGCCGCCGGCGCGGACCGAAAGCAAACAAAACTGGGACGAGAGCTGGTACCGAAAATATACCTTGTGGTTGCGCCAATACCGCGATGTCATTGTCCCTCCATCTTCGGACACATGAACCTGGTCCACCTCATGTTCCAAGACGTGAAAGATTTGAAATATAGATTCAAGATCAAGTGTATTCGCGACGAGTCGGATCCGTCGCAATTGCCACGACCGCGGTTGAACAACGAGATATTTGATGTTGCCGCAAAAACACAATACCTGAATGAGCTGCGGGTAGGGTGGTCCGACCTGCCTTCTCCGATGGGGGATCCCCTCCTACGGCTCACTCCAACCTATAACGGACGCCGCGGGCGACAAGAAGCAGCTGCAAAAGTTCCTGGATGCAGTTGGCGGCCCGCGGGTTGAAAGGTTCAGCCTCTCGCTGGTCTCTCCTAGCGTCGTCCTAATTTCTTCCCAACTTTCCGTGTGGTGGAGTATAACGTGACGGGAATGGAGAACTGTTAAACAGCCAACGCCAATGTAACGCCACTGCCCAGGCACTAAATTACAGAGTTTTCACAACCTATATATAGCGAGGAATGCCTCCTAGATATTAACAATAGACACACTTCTCTAAATATTCTGAGGTCCCTATAGGGGCGCAGTGGCGCCCTTTTCACTGTTTTACAGTTATGAGCCCGGCTATCGCATACCTCTGTGCAATCGACAACCCTCAAAGACCTGTGTCCGGGTAGGCTCGACAGCTACTCGTTATCAATCTAACGCCTCGCCGGCACTCTCACGCCTCGACGGCTCTCTTAGACCTCGACGGCTTTCACGCCTCGACGGTACTCACGCCTCGACGGTACTCACGCCTCGACGGCTTACACTTCTACCCCCTTCAATATAATATCAATTCGACAATCCTTCCTCCAATAATCTATCAAAAACGGAGGACTAGAGCACCTCTACATCATGCTCCATCAAGGGCCTAGGGCACCCACAACACTATACTCGAACACGACACTAATCCACCGCATTAGAGAGGACACGATGAGATAGTACATCAAGCTCTTAGCTATAGTGAGGAGAAGGAATACAATCAGATATCCAGGAAAGTTCTCGTACGACGACAGCGTCTACAAGGCTCTTCCCTGGGGGGGTGTGTTAAACAGCCAACGCCAATGTAACGCCACTGCCCAGGCACTAAATTACAGAGTTTTCACAACCTATATATAGCGAGGAATGCCTCCTAGATATTAACAATAGACACACTTCTCTAAATATTCTGAGGTCCCTATAGGGGCGCAGTGGCGCCCTTTTCTCTGTTTTACAAGAACGACCACTCAGCCGAAAAACCGATCGGAACGCCAATTTTGGATGCTCAGATCGACCACATAGACAATGAACAGACCGAAGAAGACGGCGATGACATAGAGCTTGATTCCGACGACGACCCGCATGAATTAAAGAAGAAAAAGAAGAAGGGCAAGAAGAAACCCAAGAAGCCCAACTTTCCCGTGCGAAAGCTGTGGTGTTTCGGTTTTTCTGAGCGTTGCACAAGCAAGGGCAGGCGTTGAATATGGCTCCGTGTACTTCAGTACCTTCAAATCCTTAGTGATGGTTACAAGACTAAATCAACTGTTCCTTACCCGCAACAGTGATTGTCGGGCCTCAAGCCAGCTCGACCTAATCTAAGTTAAGAATGCACTATTTCTTAGGAGATACGAGCATACCAATCAGGAGCCATCCAAAAGAGCAGAATAAGAGTTGCCAGTCCTGCTTCAGAATTTCTCTCGAAGGAATACTAAGGTCTCTAAGTTCCGCATATGTTACAGCAACGAGCTACATCGAGACTTGTTCCTGGTTTGACATACGCATAGTGAGTGGCAGAGAAGGCGAGCGAGGCGTACATGCAAGACGTCTGTCTCAGTGCGGCATCAATACACCTGCATCGTCAGTCAGTGGTGTACAGATATGAAGATTTGTTGGCAACCTCTACAGCTTATCGCCAACGACACACCTCTGGAACCGTTTCATCATGCTCAACCAGACTGGGGAGACTAGGCCGATTGAAAGAGTCTGATTGTTACCAGATCGATTCCCGCCAGGATCCGTTTTCAGGACTTGTGACATTCGATAACGCTGCCATACCTTGGTCGACTGATGCCCCGTTGGATCCAAGCCTGTTCCGGTATGACATGTCGCAACACTACCCAGCATCGCTATGGACACTACGCACCCAACGGTGAACGCGCGCCGAACACCCCAGGTGGATGCGGTTTTTCAGCTGCGGAGCTGCTCTTTCCGAATTAGCGGTCAACACCTCCCTTGCGCCTGGCGAATACGAGGGGCTGAGATTCTGGTGCGTGCCCATTGGCACAAGGCTCGCTACACTCTGTCCGCTGCACCAACTGTTCGTTCTTTAATCTTTTTCGACGGCCTGACCACTTTGCAAGTCCCGCTTTGTCCCCAGCCCGGCGTCCTCACGAGCCCACCAGCTGAGACTCGGCCAGCCACATCCTGCAGTTCCGCTTGAAGCTTCCCCCCGCAAAATCATATACAATTCATAGAGGCCCCGTCGCCAGCCTATCTTTTATTTCATCGCGAAATAAAATGTCGTTCGATTTGCTTGAACGTCGAAAGCAACGATTCGCCCTATGGACCCCAGGTGGTCAGGCCCCACCAAAACTGATTCTAGGGACATTCAAGGACACACCAAGTCCTGGTGCTGTGACAACTTTGTTCAGCGGAGAGCTATCTCAGACCCAGCAGGATCTCTGGGAACTGTCTCCTCAAGACATACGTCCACCATTGGAAGATGGAAAGGTTTACCATTACTGGTTCGAAGTCGACAACACGTTTCCAGGGACTTCTGGCAGGATCTCCGTGACAGACCCTCTGGCTTACTCCGTGGACTACAGGCAATTTGGGGACCAAATCAGGAGCGATTCTATGCAGCCACCAGCCGTGCTCAAGTTTCGCAATGGAAAGCTCTGGCCATGTGATATCGACGGCAAAGAACCGCAGCCAATCGCTCCTCCTGTGCAACCTGAAGTGCCTGCCAACAATCATATGGTTATCTACGAGCTGCCTACGTCTTGGGCGAAATCCGGTCCGAACGGAAAGCAAGTCGATCGGGGAACTTTCACTGACGTCCAAGCTCTGTTCGACAAAGACATTCCAGGCCTGAAATTTGCCAGCATCGATGCGGTCAAGAATGAGGCTATTTTGACCGACCTTGGAATCAATGCCCTGGAACTCTTGCCAATTGCGGACTCAAAGTATCTGGACCAATGGGGCTACTCCACAGCACACTATTTCGCGCCAGATACAGAACTCGGGTCAACTGCAAGTCTGATTGACCTCGTCACCACGATAAGTCCTCATATAAGACTCATTCTTGACCAAGTCATGGCGTTTGGTCACGATCCGTATGCGTACATTTCTTTCAAGCAGTTCCATCTCGTTGCCTACGACCCCAATAACCCTAACGATCCATGGAAACAATTTGCCGAGCCCTCAAATCCAGATAGCTGGCAATTGCACAACCAGGGACCGAGGAACGGATATGGAGGCAGTCCCTGGCGCTATATCCAGGGCACACATACATATGATCCTCAGGCAGGTCACCAGGGTTTGGTGCATCTGTCATGGACTTTCCATAGAGCCCATCTCCATCGTTGGCTGCTCGACTTCGGTGTCTCCGGGCTCAGACTTGACAGCATCAACAATGTTGGCAACTACGACTTCATCAAGTACTACAAAAACTATGCGTGGAAACTACACCAGGCGAGAGGAGGAGCATCTGACAGGTTTATCGTGATCGGAGAAGAGCTCAGCGTACCGAAGGATCTCCTTACCACCGGGACTTTGAACGCACTATGGAATGAGCCGTTCCAGGGCCGTCTTCGATCCGTGTCACTGGGGTACGGATATAATGGGGACGACTTCGAGTGGACCGTCAGGAAGATGGTTGACTGCACGCAGGATGGATATACGGACGGGGCTCAAGCAGTCAACTACATAACGTCACACGATGTCGAAAGTGACCCGAAACAACAAAAAGAAAGATTGTACAACTTCTTGTCCGACAGTGGAGTCACGGACATGGAACGGCGCGCCAAACTAGCATTCGCCTGCTTGCTGACCGCAGTTGGGATCCCTATGATACTCTATCAGACGTTGTGCGTGGGGTAGGGAAATCGGAGATTTTTGTCAAATGCGTCGCTAAATGGCAATACAACAACACTGTCAGAATTGAATTGATTGAGAAGTCTGTCCCTCTATGCCATCGAGAAGGCAGAGGGGCTATATAAATAGGCTATAAGAGAGGGCTAGCGCTTGGGAACAGTGAACACATACGCCTGTGGTGGCGATTACCCCTGAGCAGAGATTTCATGGTCCAGACTGCGTTTTGAAATAGAGGGATGCTATGTCTCAGTTGTAAGTGCGCTACAACGTGAGAATAGCGCATAAATATAGAGAAAAGAATGTGTCGAGGCCCTCGGCGACGCCGTTGTGTTGTATTGATGCCAGGGTGGATGCCGTTGAGATGCGTCGAGGCTTTCTCAGGGGCATGGCATGCCGAGGTAGCCAAGATGTGGAGAAATTGGTCCTGCCTGACAGCGTTGAGATATGGCTGTTTAACATACTCGCCGGCGAGGAATTCCTTGACCAGATGGACCTGGATATTTCTCAGAAACAGTCGGATCCTGTCAATTACAAGCGTAAGAGTGACGACTGGCGCACGCGAGTTTTCAGCTACGTGGCCACACTTGTCAAGTTGCGCAAGGCGTGTCCTGCTCTCGGTGTGGACGATAAGTCGTTCATCCACGTCGACAACAGCCGCGGCGGCAAGATTATGGCCTGGGCTCGGGGGACAACAAATCCGGTGGTTGTTGTTGTTGCCAACTTCACAGACTATAATACGCCGGGAGAACAATACTTCGTCGAGAATTGGCCTGATAGAGATCGCGACGATTGGAGGGAGATCACGCAAGGCCGGGCGGTGCCTGCGCAATGGGTTGGGAAGGAGCCGCTGATGCATTGGGAGGCAAAAGTTTATACGTATTGGAAGCCCTGAAGCTGCAAGCGTAGGCCGACGATGAAGAAATTCCCACGGTCATCGAGACAGTATGGTAGTCCTCCTGCGCCATCCCAGACTGTGCCTCTTAATTGGATTTTGGCTTCAGCTTGAGTATGGTGTCACTGGGGAAACTTTCTTTTTTATTCGCGGGGCAGTTGTGGATCTGATCACCTTCAAACTCATCTTCATAATGTACACGGAACAAAGTATCTTGACAACGGTTATAGATGAAGGTTGAATCGCTGTATTCGCACGCAGCCAACTACGAGACCTCTAGATGTGGCGGCAATTAAGGGATTGGCATTGGCGGTGACCTTTCGCGAGTAATTGTCCACCACGGACCGTCTTCAGTCATTGAAATTGCCCTCCAAGCAAGATCCGCTCACCAGTCTCGATTCCAAGACGGATTCCACAGCCCACCCGAGATGTGGTACTGCACATTCAAGGGGTTACTGAACGTGAAGTTTTGCCCCGACTCGTGATTAGTTACTCCGCCCTCGATATCAGCGCTGACCCAACAGTCGTCACCATCCCTGAAGCCATAGTTATAGAGTTCGTCGTAGCTCCAGGATGCGCTAGACGCGGCATTTACCACGCGGCTGGAGTCTGTCTGTTTGCCGTTGCTCTTGACACGGAAGGTGGTTGAGAAGCCGCCATAATCCCACAATGTAATGAATCCGCTTCCATGGGACATCTAGCAAGACGTAAGTACGATTACCGCTTGGCTGAGCGGATGTCTTGCCTTGAGATCTGTAAGATTTTGTTGTAATAAAGTGCCAGTGCTTAGTGGTGTTGAGAAGTTGAGTTGCTGTATGACAATGACAGGAGCTGCAAACTTTGCTTAAAGTCGGCCTCAGTATTGGTTTTAACTCGCCCACTTTTCGCATGATCTATCCCTCTATAACGAGATCAAGTGCCAGCCACCAACGATCAAATTCGACGACTGTGTGGATCACTTGTGGAACTCCGCGATCGGAGGGGCATATCTTGCGGCAGGATCAGACTGTTCACTTTGTCCATTTCTCCCGTGCGGGAATACCTTTTGAGTACGACAATCACCAATTCTCCTTGCCTCGAGACTATCTGCCTTTCACAAACCGCTGATCGCCCTGGTCTGGAATTCGAACTTTCATCGCCAACATGGCACCCAACGGGTTAGAAACCACCTGCGAAATTGTTTGCCTTGATCACCTCCATGACTTCACGGAGAACAGCGCACCTTACGTTCGAATCCGTCGAAACCTGCACCTATATGAAAGGTTTAGGGGCCAGCGACCAACCAGATTACCAATGTTCCTGCAAAGACCAGCCGTGTGACGAAGACTCCTGTTGCTTCAATCGAGCTTCCCAGGTAGAATGTGCTGCCGACTGTCCCTTTGGAGAACAATGTCAAAATCGAAGATTTTCAAGGCTCCAATACGCCGACGCATCAGTCATCTACCTGAGAGAAAAGGGCTATGGTCTAAGGGCAAATACAGACTTACGAAACGAACAATTCATCCTGGAATACGTGGGAGAAGTCATATCTGAAGAAGAATACGACCGACGCAAAACACTGTACCTCGAAGTGGGATTTGAGCATTACTACTTCATGTTCTTACAGAAAGGCGAATATATTGATGCACGGAAGAAAGGAAACCTATCACGCTTCTTCAACCACTCCTGCGCTCCGAATTGCCACACCGAGATGTGGCATGTTATGGGCAAGTTACGAGTAGGGATCTTTGCGAAACGAGATATGAAAGCAGGCGTAGGAGCTTGTCATCGACTACAAAACGGATACGCGAGGAGCAGAGCCGCAAAAATGTGCTTGTAAAGGCCACATCGGAAGCAAGCAGCCAGCAAAGCCCAGATCTATTCTTCGCTTGTGCATCGGCAGCAAAGCGGTCGAGGGCCCTCCAGTAACATCAGTTATGGGCGACACAACTACGGTGGTTCATGACTCTTCAGCAAAGTGTCAAGGTGAGTCAAAACACTCGCCGGTCGTGGGGGCGAAATTTAGGCAGGACGCGATGGCCACTGGCGCAGTAATGGTGCGACGCTGACGCCTGGTCGGTAGATGGCACATCCTGAGCCCTTCGTTCATTGGACATCCCACTTGCGTAAAGCTGCACGAAAGCAGCGTCGTTCTAGCACCACTGCTCGATATTTCGGATGTTCAAGCAGGTTGTCCTGCCACACTCAACTCGCCTTGAGTTGTAGACAGAGACCCCGATCTGTTCCTGCTTTCACCTACGCATGTTTGTTTTGAAGCCCCCATGATATACCCTCCTCCGATCTTTCAGTCTCGCTCTAGGCTTCATGAGGTCGTCCGCTCCACGAAGCTCTGTATGAAGCCCTGTCTACGCCGATTACCTCTATTTACGAGACCCTGGGCTAGATTCCTTTTTATGAGCGCCATGCTTCTGTTGCGGGACTGAGTGAAACAGAACGTCAGCGACTCCAATCACTCAACTTGAACAAACACTCTACAACGACACGACCACGAATCGATGCAGTGGCGGTCCTGACGAGGCGCACTGGTACGCAGCCTCACACTACACCACCGATAGAGTGATCTGCGGGGATGTCCAGCGTAGAACCAATGGCAAAAATACCTCACGAGATGAATGACCAACGTACAAATGAATCGAGACAACTGGGGTAGCTGAGTTGCGCTACCGTGGACATGGCGGCATATTCACGGGAGGAGCTGTCGAGAATGGACCTTCGGTGGTATTGGTAGGGGCATGGTCCCTGACCTGGAATCTGCCTTGACGAAGGCTGACACGCGGAAGCGGAGACCACATGCAGAAAGAAGGAGGCATTGAAGGTCACAGCGTGGACAAAGGAGGAATCTCGACATGAATGCGCTCCCAAGGGCTCCGTACGTGTCCCTGGCTTTCGTGGATCCAGGCATCAGTGCTTCCTCCAAGGACGCGGGACACTGCAGTTCAGGGCGGACACAAGACGTTCTAGAGGCTCATACTCCAGCTACCAGTTGCAAGGCAGCGACAACAAAACTACAGCAAAAATCGTTCAGTTTCGGATCAACTACGTATCAGAATCTACTTTACACGATCAAGACGACAAGAGTCTTGCCTTCATGATGAGCTGCAGGGGCTGGCCTCGTGCTGTGACTTTGGCAGGGGGCATGCACGAAATCATGTCGATATAGGCCGATCCAGTGGACGGGCAACTCCTTTCCCTGCCTGTCAGCCACCCATAACTGTCTGAAAATGTCTTTTGAAACATGTAAGCTCTCGTTGCCTTTGCCACACATTTTGATTATCTGTTCGCCTGAAATGCTCATTCGCTCGGCAGGCCTCAATACTCAAGTCGGGAAGTTCTTCCGAGCTGCTAACTCAACATTCATCCTCCCACGGATTAAGCGATGCTACTCTGACCGTCCTATGTCAATGCCCCAACGGCGTCGGGTAATCGACTCCCGCTTCACGGATGTCGATGTCGTTGTAGGTATCGTTCTAGCAGTCTCCCATCACCCAAGGCTGAATTGGTATCCTTCAGAGGACAATTTCTGCTCCACTTGTGCGGCAGTCGCGGACTTCGGAAGAAACCTATCCCTCTTCGCTCCTCCACCTTGATCACCCTGGACATGAGACTGTAAATCGTTGACAAACTCGCTATCAGTGACTAAAGCTAGAGTCGCCGCCAAGCTCCCCGGCTTAGCGTTGGTAAGGTCGTGCCTTCGGAACGTGAACACCGTTATCACGGCGAAAAGCCACGACGCCGCCAGCAGGGCATCTAGGAGTCGGGTCGAGGTGGCATTTTGCTTCAGACGATAATCCGGCCCCATTTGTTGCGGGAATAGTCGAATCCACTAATGGTATGCTCGAGTTGGCCGTGCGATAGAAGTAACTGATGTATTGCGCAGCCATAACTCGGATGAGATGCGTCAGGCTCGGTATGAGACGCTCCTCAAGTGGCATCTGGAAAAGTTCCTCTGCTGGTACGCCGTCTTTGCCATAGATCAACGCGGCCGTCACATAATCCATGATCGCATATCAATTGACCGTCGTCAGTGAGGTGTTGTAGAATGAGGCGAAATGGAACACAGAGTTCAAGAAATCGTTGACATCGCTGCTGTTGATTGGTTTGCTCTGAGATTCGTCAATCGTTGGTGGTGCATCCTTAGAGACCAGATAGTTGGGTGGTTCAAAAGTTGCCGCAGTTTGAACTTGTTCATAGGAGACTTTGCACGAGATAACTGAATAATTGACAAAGCCCACGTCGGTCGCGTATCCATAGATACCCGCAAGATTTGAGCAGTAAATCCCCATCGAAGAACATGGCCGAAGTGCAATGCTCCCTTCGTTGCTAGTGCTCAGACGAGCAGGAAGATATGCTTGGACTGCGAGGTTCGAGTTATTGTCATTTATCGCAATTCAGAGGCAGCAGATCACTCTCGACGGTTGCAATCTGATAAGTGAAATTCTGGCCAAGGCTAATGTCCGATTGTTCCCTGTACGAAAGGCTCACCCTGTCATCCTTGAGTATTTCGCACTGCAAGTTTGCTCGAAGGGCCGGAATCAAGGCCGAGACGGAGGCAGCGCCGGTTGCATCGGTTGTAGAAGTATCGGAGATGGTGAGCAAAGGGAACGCTAGTTCGTCGTATGTCCAGGCTGGGTAAGACAGATTCAATTTCGATAATGCTGTTGCCGATAAGGTGCGCTTTTACCACTCCATCCTGCGCGAAGTGAAGCGGTTCAGGTAGCTTATATTGGCTCGATACTTTGTGGATTGCAGATTCATTGTTCTTGAGGATTGGTTGGAACCAAGAAAGTTGTGTAAGATTTGACGTCTGCGTGAAATCCCCTGTGACGAACAGGCCGCTAGAGACCGTGACCAAGAAAAAGGCTGTAGCTGTCATGAGAACCGAGCAGAAGAGGGCGACTTGCCTCTTTCCCGCCAAAGGCCACAGATTTTGTAGTGGGAATCGAGCTAGCGGAGCATCAAGAAACCCGAAGCGAGCCGCGCAAGGTCCCCTTCGTAGTGTTGAAAGGGGCGTTAAGAGGCTGATATTAAGGGCCACCGAGGCCAGCAGCGTCCGGATCGCGGAGAACACAACAGCTGGCACTAATCGGGACGCATAGAGCCCGTGGCGTCGGCTACCTATTGATGCGAGACCGTTGTGGTTCCGGCTGATGTGGTCGCTGTCATCGTTCTCGACCGGGACCTCATGACCACAGATATCATGCCCAGCCTTCGAACGATGTTGAAGTACAACAACGTTGACTTTGAGCGTAGCTGGCATGCGACTCCGGACTGGAACGCTAACAGTGGTGGTGAGGTTCTCGCACCCGAGCGCCGACAAGAGTCACTGACTGCGAGCGACATCGAAACTCTTTCAGAAGGCCTACTATGCACACTGTGAGCTGTGCACGAGAATCATCCTCTCAGGCTGGCAACGACGTCTCTGGACCCTACAGGAGGCCTGCGTTGCCCAACATCTGATCTTTCTGTTTCAGGACATCCCGTTTGATTTTGAGAAATGGACTCACATCACCCACGAGGCCGTTTTCTACGTGATGGCGAACGTGGTGACGCCCTCCCTAGTCGCAGAAGAGATTTTTCGTCATCTGCGCTCCGCCTTGGGTGGTGGCACCAGGAATGAGGCGGTGGCGAGGATCATGCAGAGCGCTTTCAACAAGGTCGACGGACAGAGCACGGATCCGATTATGCCCGTCTACCTGGCCGTGCAGGAGAGGTCGACCAGTCACGAAGGCGACCAGTGGGGCTGCCTGGCGACGCTACTGGACTTCGGGCCCGCAAAAATGATGAAGCTTCTGAATTGCCCAAGAGATGGAAGAATCTTCTCGTTTCTCAACCTCCAAAACACCTACCCGGCGAGCCTGATCTTTTTGGACGGTGCAAAATAAAGGAGAAAAAAATGATCAGTGCAAGCCTCCCCTGGTCGCTTAAGGCGGTAGGAGCAAGTAATGCACATGGTTGTGGCTGGTGAGGAGTTTGTGGCGATTTGTGCGTATTTGAGGCTGCCGTGTTACTGGAGTTTTACGCACGGCCGTACTCGGGTCGGTCCTCGGCTGTTTGTCGAAGTCGGTGGAAGTACCAGCTAAGGGCGCTTGGCCGATCGTGGGTAGCAGCAGCTGCGAATGAGATAATTCATGGCAAGGTATATATGGCCGATTACAATATCTGTACAGTCTTGAAATCGTGTAAGGGCTGGTGTTGACGTCTACAAGACACTGAATCTGTTTTGGCTCGTTCTTGGGAGACTACGGAAATCTGTGGTTGAAAATCCCAAATTCTGGTATCTATGAATGAGACTGGTCATAACTGTGTAGGCTGATGGCTATCAAATAAGGGACTCCTCATGGATAGTTGATCGAATCTATGTCTGGCGTGTAGGGCGCGTTGGCACCCAAAGTACCCGGCGTTTATTCCACCACGCAGGGCGTTTCACTACGCCGGGACGTCCATTACACCCTGCGGCGTTGTACTCTTTTGACACGTCGCGTTGACATTAGGGTTGCATATACGACGGCTGAAAATTCACTCTCACACGCACCAAGGACTAAAGGAAAATCAAAGAGTTCCGCAAGGCCAAGATTTGCGCTCATCATGTAGCAGATCGGCGATTCCATCCCGGAAATGGTTGCCTGCTTACCTGGCCTCAAAGCTCTAGGCTGACTTACAGGCGGAAGACTGACTAAATACGAGACCTAAGCTATTCCCGATTTGCGCCAGCATTTCAGCTCGGTCGCTTAATCAACCCCGAAATTCAGTGCCTGTAGCCATTCATCTGGTCTCGTGAATGTGTCTGCCTCTGGACTTTAGGGAAACAAAAAGTTATGATATTTCACAGGCAAGCCTCATTGCTTTAGTAGAGCTTTCAAATCTCAAGGGCCCTCAAAACGTCGCCAACCTTCCAACTTGCTCGCGCCTGGTGGCCTCAACTCGGTTCCCGTTAACGTAGCTCGGAAACGTTGGAATGTCAGAACCAAAGAACACCGGAGAGCCTTCCCTGGCACCTTCCGAAGGAAACAATGTGGAATCAACACTGGAAAATAAATATTTTGAGGGTCGAGGAGAAAAGTCCATGCCCTCGGAGAGTGGAAACGGCTCTGAGCCCCTAGCCGCGCACGAGTCTTTTAAACAACAAGAACGTCGAAGAAGTCCACGTCCCGAACAAGTCCAGAGGCTATCTTCAAAACAAAGGTTTCTTCTCCTATACCAGATGAAATGGCACCTCTTACTTCTCATATTTACTGCTGGCCTCTTTACAGTCACTGCGTGGTTTGCGCAAGCAACATTCTCTCTCTCCTCATTAACCAATGTGAAGTGAGGATATGCAGTTCCTGCCAAAGGAGAAAGCAGACAGATTCGGTCTTCCACAGCTCCATGTTCAGCATCGATGTTTCCTCAACTCTGACAATTTTGAGGTTGCTCGAAGGAGTGCTATCCGTTTGCACCACCACCATTCTGTTGAATACCTTTGATATGCTGCAATGGGCAATCTAGCAAACAAAACGGCGTGAGTTCGCTCTGCTTGCTAAGCCTTTCACCAACATCGGGCTCTCTTGGCACGCTCGGTCTGGTCTTCAGCCGGCACACGAGGTGGACGGATCGACTGTCAGCAAGTGGAAGGATTGGTCTCCTAACAGCTGTTTGGATTTCAGGAGTCGTGCTGTTTGCGAGAACCCAATTGATTGTTGTGTACGAATCTGTGATGTCGTATAACGTCACTGCAGGAGTCGGTCGATTTGACGGATCATACGTCCTGGACTTTGTGAAGTAGTTTCGGGAAAGCAATCCTGGCTACGAATACGTCATCGTGCCATATTCCGTACTCGTCATGGCTTCCAACTTGGCCCTCAATCCGATGTATTCAACACCCATCAATCCGGTAACATGTAGAGACTACAAGGCCTGCCAAAGCTATCTTTTATCTGGAGGATTGAGCATGACAAGGCCTTCACCGCCAACAAATTATACGTCATGTCCAGTCATAACTATCCGCAATGTGCCTTCCATACAGATCGACTTTATGCGAGGAATACATAATGATACATTCAACGATACACAAGATTGTGCCGCGTTTGGGGAGGCAGGGTCTCTCATCGGGATCAAATTTTGCTTGGCGAGAAGCCGGTCAGCTGTAGGTTCATTGTTTGCCGGTATGTTTCACTTTTTTTCTCAACCGTACGGATACTGAAAAGGTTTAGGGATCTTTGTGTGTACAGATGGCGTCCAGGGGAACGGGTGCATGTCCCCCCAATCTCAACCTCCGCAGATAATGACAACATTTTCAATCTATCGTCGTCACGTATCAATCTCCACTTCAAGATCGAACTACTCTATTCTCTCGATGGACCGACTGGATAATCCTGTACAGGACACAGCTCCCGACGTTGAAGGTCTGAAAGAGGCATTTAATTGGCTCTTTAACTACAGCGCAGCGGGAATACCATCTCCTGCCTCTATGGCCGAGTACTTCTGGATTGAACTAGGTCCACAGGAAAATGACAATCAGTGGTCTGGACCATACCAAATTTTCAAGAGTCTTCTTGCGTTTGCATTCTGGCAATTCAATCCGACCAACATTGCCAATCCGCATTTGGACGCACAGAACAGAACAGCTGGTCTGCCACCAGACTTCTATACGACGGCCTCGATCGGAAATCCCTACGAGAGAATTGTGGTGAATCGGTATGCTAGAGCTCCTGTTCAAGACTCCTTATTAATCTGTGAGCAGTCTAATGTTCATACTATTCTGTGTTCTGTAAGGACTGGTACAAGCGTTCGCGTTGGGTGGGATGATCTGGCTCTGGGTTACCAAATTCGATCTTCCAGAGACTTCGTCATATCCGCTAATTGACTTCGCTTTCAAAACTTGCTTTCTCAATCCCTGTCAAAGCACAGAAGTTCCCCAACCTGGCTACGATCCGGCCGACGATGTGACCACGGCAGAAGGTAACAGATCGATCAGAAAACTCTTGAAAGGCAGAAGGACTGTGGTCTACAAGATCCGGAAGACTTGACTCAACGAAGACGCTTGTATTGTGCTGGATAACACGGAATGTGCTCCTCCCACATTCTCGGCCAGATCAGCATCGTTCTACCGCCGCTGTCGTAGAAGAGGGCAACCATAATATCGAACCCGTCAGTCACAAGGTCAACAGCCCTGTTGTTTGCGATCGGATGTCCCGCAACAGGTATAGCAGCCTCGACAAGTGTCAACTCCAGCAACCCACCCAGCTTAGCCATCGGCTCGCCTTCTCTCAAGAACCTCAAGAACTTGCTCCTGTTAACCAACCAGTCATAACTTCCCACACGAACACCCCACCCCTATTTCCACTTCCTCCAACACTCATCAACCTCTCCACAATGAACCAGCAAAACCGCCACATTTCCCCAACTCATGCGATGATAACGGCGAGCAACCGCAGCATCCGCACCGGGCGCGGATAGCCGTTGGAGGACATGCGTAGCAAATATGCAAGTAAGCTTTTCTCCTCCTGGGGGGTAAGGTATTGCTGTTGTGCCGTTTGATCCTTTCGTCACGGTTTTCTGTGGCTGCAACGCCACAAAGTCGCGATGGGATGACAGCGGAAGCAGCGTTCATCACATTTATCAACAATGTCGGGAGACCTTATACATTTCCTTATCGTAGTTGTCGGACATGGCTGGTGGGCTCTCATGCCTTCACCCAGAATCCCGTAGGAGCTAACAGCAGGTGGTGAAGGGCATGGAGATCCTGATAGCAGAATCCTGCCAGCGAACTTTAGCCGACATCCGTCAAGGTCAATTTGAACTATCAGGACCCCATGGTCGAATCATCCTCCCCAGAATAGGAATATGGGAGGAAACTCTGCAGTCTGGCTGGACGGTCACGATCCATCTTCAACCGCCAGGAAATGAGGATCCGCAGCTGCCAGACCCTCGTGATGTCATCCACGAGTATTCGGGAGAGATGGAGCGATTGGAAAGACGTATTGCAGATGAGCGAGATCGATGGGAAAGGGAGAGAGTGCGGGAAAGGGAACGCTAGGAAGACGAGCGAGTGCGGGAAAGGACGCAATGGCAGACAAAATAAGAGGCGAATAGGCAGCATTGGGCATTGGTGCAGGAAAGGGCAAGAGAGACTTGGGAACGAGAGAGGGGACGAGAGAGTGAACGAGAGAGGGAACCAGAGAGTGAACGAGAGAGGGATATAGATTCACCAACAGCTCAAAGAACGATAACCGATATAAGTCCTTGTTTGTGGTGGCTGGCGGGGAGGCCTCCGAGGGACAGAACGAGGCCATAGATACGGTACTGAGAGTGATTATGCCTTACGAGCAAGCCAGCCCTATCCACTGTGTCAAGGTCATGGGATCGAGCACGGAGCATGTCAAGTATCCGCACATCGAGAACCACAGCCACGATATATTTGGTTCAAGGGCGAACACTAAGGTTATTATGCTCGAGTATGTGGGACAGTGCTGGATCGTAGGAGTCGTTGACGATATCAAAGACAATATTGATCATACAGAGCCATTTATGCTTTGCCAGTAAGCGAGTTGGCGGATCGCATTTATATCCCAAAAAAGGACCGACTGCTGGAGGCTTTGAACTGCTGCTGACAATTCGGTAGGTGACATGGTTGGATCCGAAAAGAAGGCTGTCCCTTTCCTTTAGTGCAGATGGCTATATATACCTTCGGTTCGGCTAACCTGCCCAAATTTCTGATACTGTCACAAGTCCTTCTCAGAGCTGTGGTCCCAGGAACAGGGTCTTGTCACAAACCTTACTGCATCCCGTAGTGTTTGCCAGCCCTGCGGGGATCCGTTTTGCATTGCGTATTGGTATAAACTTTGGTTTCGAAGCTGCTGATCTGTTCGGTCTTGCAATTGAGACATTTAAAGCTGGTAGGGCTTTTCCCACGAAGATGTTTCCACTGCGATGCTGAGGCACTTGCGCCGCAGAAAGCGCATTCATGGAGAGTCATTTTGACAGTATCCGTTTAAAGTTTATCTGAGTATCGAAGAGATATGTGGAGAAATTATGATAGATGTCGTATACAACGTAAAATTCAAGTCCTATATATACCCAGTTGCAGTCCTGAAGCATCCATCTCGGCCAGACAGCCCGGGACTGGATTGAGGCTGGTTGAGTCACTATACTGTGTACTCGCTTTCCTCGAACAACGAGTAATTGCGACCCAATCTTCGAGGTTGGATGGGCCCAAGCCCCGCTTAGCCACGTGTGGAATCGTCGGGCTCTCCAAGGCTTCCAAAAGTCACTCGGAGCAAACCACCCTTCTACCGTGACAGTCAGGGCTAATTTGAAAGATTTGCAGACTCGATTCGACAGAGCTACAAGGCCGGATAGTAATCGGAATGTGGAGTCGTCTACCATGATTGACAATAAAAAGTGGTGGAAATTCAAAAAGCGAAAATGAAACGGTCTTTTGTACTATATCTACCAGAGCTATGCAGTACAGCGTGTATTACCGTTTTCAACACCTCGTTCCACTAAGTTCCTTCTCTGAATGAAATCTACGCCGATGTCTGACGTACATTAACCACGAAACACGGTCACTACACGTATGCAGGCAGGGTGGGACTTATCGATGGTTGAGTCCCCGCATACGGCTGGTCTAGCCTGTTGTAGCAAGCGTGCGCCACTGCCGGTCTTGGCCCCTGCGTCGGGAAAGTTGCAATGTGTCTTAAGAGGTAGGGCGGTTTCGGGAAGGACTGTCCAGTACTGAACAATACGAAGAATACACTACAAGGGGTACTACAAGGTACTACAAGTGAGAAATACTGTACTGAGTTGAGAGAAGCACTGTGTTGAAAAGAACCTCATACCAGACGCGCGGGAAGGTAAACAGTCCTGACGCGGGTGACGCGCCTGACGCGCCTTAGCGTCGGCAGCTCCCGATTGGGCGATGCCAACCTCAACGCGAGGGCGCAGGGCGCCCACACCACCAACGACGCAGCAGCAGACCCCGTCGAAGAGGGCGAGGAAACCGAGTGCGAGGCTTATCGAACAACAAGAGACGGAGGAGTTGTTGATTGCAGAGACAATCTCGGTTTCAGGAGACCATGACGATGATGCCGCGCGGGATGACGGCGGATCGAACCTTCCGGCCCTCGTACAACTCATCACCGAGCTGAAAGAGATCATTCAACAACAAAGCAGCATCATTGCAGACCAAAACAACGGCATCGAGAGGCTCGAAACCGAGCTGGTCGAAATCAAAGCGGAGCAACAGAACATTAAAAGCCAGAATTCGGAACTTCAAGAGGAAGTTCGCTCCCTCCGGACACAATTCGACTCATACTCGGCATCACTCCCTTCGACACGTTCATGGGCGTCTGTCGTGGCCAGCGGAAGAACTACACAATCAACGACCATCCCCTCACTGACCACCGGCAGCGGCCCGGTGAAAGTAGAACCCAAATGCCTTCGAGTTAGCACGCAGGCAAGGAACGACGAGGGGGACGCGACGGACGATAGCTTTGCACGATACCTCCCCACCCACGTTGCCAACGAACGAATTAGGAATGCCCTCCGGAACTCGGACGCTACCAGGGATGTGCAAGTGGCCGGGGTAGGAAACACCAGAACTGGATATGTGATCAGATTTAAGGATGACGAATCGACCGAGACCGCCAGGACAAACACAGAGTGGTTGGAAAAGCTAGGAAATAGTACCAAGCTAGTTAAACCACGTTTTGGGGTGGTGGTGCACCGCCTACCCACGGAAGCGGTCTCGTTGCCAGAAAACAAACAAGAATTCATTAACAAAGTCGCGGAAGAGAACGACCCTCATGTCCAGAGGCTACCACATTGAGGATGTAGCGTGGCTCAAGAAAACTGACAAAACGCTGAGTACACACGCCTCTATGGGTATGTGGTTTGACACGGCGGATGCGGCCGAGTGGATGATTCACAATGGCTTGGTCTATGGGCAATTGTACATCAGGAATGTGAGAGCCTATAGGTTCGAAATGAAGAGGTGTCACAAATGCCTGAGGGTAGCTGGTCACCTCGCGCGGGCCTGCAAAGAGACTCGGAGATGCCGACACTGCGGTGGAGAGCACCACCAGCAGGACTGTCCTCCCGGCACAGAGACCAGGTGCGTGGACTGCAACGACCACATCCGACAGTAGACAATGAATGCAGAGCACCTACCACCATGAACTCGCGACAATGAATCTGAGCAACCTTCGCATACTACGAGTAAACATTATGCAATCGCGAGCATGTATGGAAGCGCTCATCAATGACTCACAGACCAACAACTTGGATGTGCTCCTGGTCCAAGAACCTCCGATCACAGCTTACCGCACACACGTCTTTCACCGAGTTTGGCACCCATTCCAACCCACGTATACTGACGACGAAACTAGGAAACGCAGCCTGGTCTATGTCAACAAGAGGATCTCGACCTCGGCTCATCGAGAAATTCACTGCAACCATCCAGACGTTACAGTGGTGAAGATTTGGAACGAAGAGACGCAGATGTTACTATTCTCCGTATATGCTCCCCCTATCAACTGCTATCAACCGGTGGAGCCGACCGGCATGCAACCAATGCTGGACGAGATCCAAGTCTGCATTCAGGAAGAGGCACGAAGCGACGAGAAACAAACCACGATCACTCTCGCCGGAGACTTTAACCGCCATCATCCGGCCTGGAGTAGTAATGAAGCGCACCACCGGGTGATGGCACAGGCAGACGAATTGATCAGCTTTATTCACGGGCAACGACTCCAACTGTGTCTACCACGCGGCACTCCAACGTTTTCGTCGTTCAGCCACCCCATCAGGACATCAACAATCGACCTGACGCGGACTAGCACCCCCGCGCGACTGATTAAATGCCACCTATACGAAGACAACTTTGGATCCGACCACCGACCTACATACACAGAATGGAACCTGACCGTGGAATCAAGAGAGGAACCGAAACCACGGAACGCGTACGACCGAGCCGACTGGGAGAAGATTGGAATGATGGTGCGAAGCGGCATGGGCCATGTCGCAAACATCGAATCCAAAACTCAGCTGGAACAAGCGGTCGACAAACTAATCGAACCGACGGCCGCAGCAGTGGACAAACACACACCGCTGGCGAGACCGTGTCCGTATTCGAAGCGATGGTTCCCTGGCTCAAAGTCCAACAGAGAGGAGTCAATCAAGTCCGCAGAAGATGGCAAGAAAGTTGCGTGCGCAGAGGTGCAGAAGATCCATGTTCGGTCAAGCTCCTAGAAGAAATGCGGCGTCGCCGCCGAGAATGGACTCGAACGATTGAACAGGTAAAGCGACACACTGAAAGGAATTCTTGGACAAAGCTAGCTCTAAGACGCTGTGGAAAGCGACTACATATCTTGGGCCTCGAGACAACTACACCAGCATCCCACCTTTGAAGATCGGCGAAACAGAGTTCCCTGATAACCGAGATAAAGCGCGGATATTCATGGAGTGCTTCTTCCCTAGGATGACCGACCCACCCGGAAGAGGAGACTACCTTGAAGGAAGAGATCCCTTGGGAATCCATCACTGAAGATGAAATCTACAGAGCCCTCAAGGCGGCCAAGAAAAACACGGCTCCGGGCCAAGACGTTCTACCAACCATGGTCTGCCAAAAGATCTGGAGTTACATCTCGACCACAGTGACGAAGATCTTCATAGCGTCAGTCGACTTAGGATACTGCCCAAAAAGATGGAAAACCGCGATGATTGTGGCTCTGAGGAAACCCGGGAAAGCCGATTACGTCGTTCCGGGAGCATACCGTCCTATCTCGCTTCTTAAACACACTAGGGAAATTACTGAAGGCGGTCATGGCTAAGCGCCTATCTTACTATGCAGAGAAGTACGGACTGTTGCCTGACACCCAATTTGGAGGCAGACGGGGACGGACGACAAAATAAGCCCTGCTCGTCTTGGCCAATGCCATTGACCGAGCATGGTTGAAAGGAAGAGTGGTCACACTGGTGGCATTTGACCTGAAAGGAGCCTTCAATGGAGTGAACGGCACGACCTTGGATACCCGTCTCAAAGAAAGAGGTATACCGACAGCAGCGAGGAAATAGGTCCAAAGTTTCATGGAAGAACGATACGCAAACATCATGTTTGACGGCTTCGAGACCGAGACCGCTCCTCTAAAGAACGCAGACTGGCCCAAGGCTTACCACTTCCCCCATCCTGTTTGCCTTCTTCAACTCAGACCTTGTTGACCAGCCTGTCGACTTCAGGGGAGGCGCATCAGCGCACATCGACGGCTACTTCCGGTGGAGGGTTGCCGTTCTGCGCAAGAGAACATCAAGAAATTTCAGGACGAGGATATTCCGCGCATTGAAGCATGGGCACGACGCACAGGGTCTCAATTCGTAGCCGAGAAGACCGAGCTCATACACCTGACCAGAAACAAATGGGAACTCAACCCGGGTCATATCACCATGAACGGACAGATCATTCAGGCATCATCGACAGCGAAACTGTTAGGAGTCGTCTTCGGTCAAGAACTGAGATGGAAGGTTCATGTCCAGCAAGCAATCAAAAGAGCAACCAAGACCGCCATTGCATTAGGCTGCTTGAGGCATCTCCGGCCGACTCAGATGAGGCAAGTCTACCAAGCGTGTGTGGCCGCTAAACTCGACTACGCATCGACAGCGTGGCACAATCCTCTCAAAGATAAAGGACACCTAAAATCTCTGAGTACGGTGCAGAGGACGGCCCTGATCAGGATGCTGCAGTTAATCTGGCCGTTGATGTAGCTACATCAATTGAACTCCGTTATCTCGGACGAGTTGCGGGTATGTTCTCGGAATGTTGTCTCGATCATGTCGAGGGTGGGTTGCATACTTCGCATCTCGTAGATATGGTGGAGGTTGACAGGTTCGACATACACCGAGAACACCAGAGTCTGTCTTTCTTCGTTCCAGATTCGGATCGCCGTGACGTCTGGATGGTTACATGAGATTTGCCGGTGTGACGAGGTCGAGATCCTCTTGTTGACGTAGATAAGGCTGCGCATCCGTGCGCTCTCGTCGGGAGAGGTCGGTTGATATCGGTACCAGAGACGGTGGTTGACATGTGTCCGGTAGGCCGAGAGAGGTGGTTCTTGAATCAGGATATCAAGGTCCTGTGTGGGCGAGTGGTCTATGAGTGCTTCCATCCCTGCCCGTGATTTCATATTGTTCAACTGTAGTACCCGAAGATTGGTTTGATTCATTGCCGAGCACTCGTGATACCTTGTCCATTGCATTCCTTCGCACCAGTTGGATGTGGTCCTTTGCAGTCAACGCATCGCGCTTCGCGACCTTGTGTACAGATCATGCGCCATGGATTTGTCACCTGCGTCTCTATGTCCTCAGGCCTCGAGAGGCACAGCACGGTATCGCCGAAAACAGTGCCATCGTCCGGCGTAGCCAACCACCATGATAGCTGCGCCAGTGCCAGCGACCCCGCCTGGCGCTGCCTGCGTCGCGAGGCGTTCTGGCATCTTTTCCAGCAGACAGAGGCCGACCAAGACGGGGCTGTCAGAGTCGCATGACAGCTTCGCAGCCGCTACATCAGAGCACCGTGGTCATATGCCGAGACTTCACCAGGGTTGGGGAAATGGTCTCCATTGAGATTCCTAAAGTTGCTGAAACCTCCTTGCACAAACAGCTTCGTGGCGTCGTCAGCAAAGTGTGCCACAGCACGCCGGAGATGGCGAGAGTTCTCCAGAACGATCCTCAAACTTGAAAGGGGGTGATACCGTCGTGGATGGGGACGGTCTCTGGAAAAGTAGCCCAGTCTCATCGCCGAGTTCGCTCAGGCTCCCGCGCAACTCACTGCCAGACCTTGATTGATCTACACGCGTGGACAGGAAGCCGTGTCTCAAGTGGCGTATATGTCTGCCGTGTTTTACGAGAGGAATGAACCTGGAATGCCAATGACTTCCTTCTCGTAGTGGGTCGGTGTCAAATGGTGCTGGCCTTCTGTCGCGGTTACCCCCAGCCTTCAAGCTGAGAGAGAATCAGGCTTTTCTTTTCTCGGATCCCTTTTGTTGCATTCATGGCCAATTTCGACCCCGGTATGGCAGCCTGCGCTAGGGGCTGAGTTGATCTCTCCGGCAGGCCCAAACCTATAAAGTCACACAGTAACCATCGTCCTCCGCAAGAAATTCTCATTCTTCGAATGATCCGGTCTCTTCGACAGCAGAAAACCGGACGCACAAATACGGGACCGTGATGCCGGAAAGCAGCAGGACAAAAGACTATCTAGCAGAATGTGTCCGTATCCACAGTGCCAACGCGATAATTTTGGTTGCAAGGCGAACACAGCGTATCGCCCACGGCACCGTCAGCCGTCGTCTGAATTAAATATACCCGTAGTTGCGTCTCAAAAGCCGAGTGTGAATGAAAGGTGAGGCTGTACCTAAGGCATTCCATTGCGTAGAGATGCACCTTACCCATTAGGGGCAGGAGGCTCTGCGTCGGTGTCTATTCTCGGAGAGTGAATGGAGTGCAAAGTACTGGATCTCGCTCGTCCCTTAGTCTATACTCAGGTGTAAAGGCCTTTCGTCAGCTCATTGGAGGCTGAGTGGTTTTTTGAGCAACGAAAATAATTTCAAACTTGATAATAGTATCACTTTCAACAAGGACCGATATGATAGGAAGTGATGTTGCTTCAGTACTATAATGTATCAACCCTAACTTTCTCTAAGCAGTTGTCTTGTTAGACGCAATCTCGTGATTATGTATAAGCGATCGATCAACGTGCACTAAATAGAGTACCTCGTTCGTATCCATTAACAAGCGCCAACCTTCCATAGCCCTCGACAGCCACTCAGGGCCAAGATCTAGTTCTTACGTGACAGGGTTTGGTACCAGCGTGCTTTGTTCCTTCTTTACGTCTAGGAAATTGGCGACAGATGTGCCGCCAGGAGCAGCCTTGCCTTTTCAACCTCTCATCAGCTTTTCCTCCTCCTCGTCCGACCAGCGAACCCGTTGCCGGTCGCAGCTCTCAAGGTCCGGCAGACTTGGTGGAAGAGAAGGACTTCCCGAAGAAACGTAGTTGTCATCCTCGGAATTGCTGCCCTTGATGCTGACGCTAGTTTCTCGGACCACGTGTTGTAGCTTGATGGATTGACGGAGTGTGGCCGTCAGTAGCCATTGGCCAGG
This sequence comes from Vermiconidia calcicola, assembly GCA_035928285.1. Lineage (NCBI taxonomy): Eukaryota > Fungi > Ascomycota > Dothideomycetes > Mycosphaerellales > Extremaceae > Vermiconidia > Vermiconidia calcicola. The sequence goes on from JAXLQG010000048.1 coordinate 26,711, forward strand.
TTGAGGGGTTTAACGCTGGCGTTCGCAAGCCTGGCATTTGGGGCAAGATCACCCCTGAGACTCTCGTGGAAGGTCAGGACAGATGATTTGGTCATGTTCACGTAAATTTCTTTACAAGAGTTTGCGTTAGAGATAGGAAACACAAATGGAATGAGTATAGACTGAAATTGCGTCTTCACCGCAGTTGAACAGCATGAGCACTGGGGACTGATCACATAGACTTCGGCCTCTATTCACAGTGGTTATCCTTTGCCAGGAACCGGGACTACCGACAGTCTGAAGAGCCAGTAAGGCATGAGGACCTGTTGGCAAGTCTCGACAGGCACGAATTGCGAACGGGGAACAACCTTTAACAAATACCGGCAGTATATGGACATATAGCCCCAGAACCAAGTTCGATCTACCTCCTGGTCAAGAAACTGCTCTTCAGAATGGGTCAGCAGGGGCAGCCTTAAGCCTAGCCGCCCGTGCACAGCATCTTTGAACGACCGGAAAATTTGCGAGTACGCGTGTCTATGTTCGTGGCCCATCTTCTCCCATGGAAGAGACTATTCCGAGGTCGTGCAATACTGAGATCGATCGACCGCGCGGCGGCAATGAACTCGCTACCGGTCCATTTGAGATATTGCTTTCCAGAGTTCTGAATTGAAGAGGCCTTGCGGTGATATTTCGAGATCCTCAGCCATTAGGCCCTGCAACCATTGTTCGTCCACGTTTGGTAGCTCAGAGAGTTGTACAGGATCTGGGAACGTATCCTGGGCAGGCTTGTTGTTGAGTACTTCTCGGACAAATTGAGCGATTTGTCCTCTGCCAACGCGTGCAATTGGCCAGATTCCACCAAGTTCGTTTAGAGCGCTCAGCTCAAGCTGTACATGCTCTTTCAAGTTGTTCGATTCAGGTGACTTCAGAACGAGGCAATCGGATAGCTGTACCACGGCTGCAAACGCAATCGCGCAAGAGAAACATGGTGAAAGGGTTCTCAACGAGGTCCTCGACGAAATCAGATTCGATAGCGCCGTTGCAGACCTCACTGCAGCAACTCGATGGGATCTGCTCTCCTCGATTGGTATGTTGCCAAGGTCGGTCCCACATACCGTCTTCAATCCCTGGACCGTGGCAAGACTGGATCGAGGGAGGTGAAGGCAGATGCTTCCCAGATGTATGATCATTAGCGCGCAGGACATGGCTTCATCAACCTCCTCGTTTTCCTTCATTCCGTGGCGTTTCTCGGGCGGTATAGAAAGTAAGAAGCTGAGATGGATGCATTTGCTGCGTCACATTGAGGGCCTGTTGCTTCATTGACAAGATCGAGGATGCTGCTCAGAATTCGCATTGCTTCGATTCTATAAGAGAAGGAGGACCACTTGACATTGTCCGTGGAGAAGCGTTGTTGCATTTCTTCGCTGGTTCTGAGTTGGAAAATCTGACACCTGTCATAGTCTTCGTCATGTGTTGGGAGAGCCATCTGACTGGGTTGCACTAGTCTCAGGTTTGTACCACCAATCAAAGAGATCAAGCCCGTGATAGTATATAGCTCCCACCAAGTTCGTCTCCAACTCTCTTGAAAGATGGGACCATCGTTGATGGCAAAGAAAGTCGAAGTGAGGCCAATGCGTAGTGCGACGTCAATGGCAGTCGTCAGAGCTCTATTGCCTTGATCTCGCTCGAATCGGGCGTACGACGCAAGAGTCACAAGTATGAGAGCTTGAACCTTGAAAACGGTCTTCAGATACGCTGGAGTCAAAGACGATGCTCATCTTCTCTCGATGAGTATCCGAAGGCTCAGATGAGTGGTGGCTCGCAATAAAACACATGGCATTTCGGAGATGAGTTGGAAAGATTTTCCGGTTTTCCTGATACATTCTACGTGGGAGGACGAATGGATGAGCTGGATGTATATAGCGATAAAACAGCTCGATCAAGAAGTCGTCGTCGACGGCCTCGTCCGTTTCCGCACGAGGCACGGACATTGTTTCGCCGCACGAAGAGTTTGGGTCTTCTCCGACGTGAGGCTCTGCCACCGTAGACCGAGGGATGCTTTGTTGGTTACTGAAGACAGTTGAATTCAAAAGCTGAGACGATGCGAGCGCGTTGGGCCCTGTGCTCTTATTGTCCCCTTTGTAACCACGACGGGATTGCACATAAATGCAGGGTGTACCGGAGTTGGCACAACGCACGCATTCCGGCGTCTGGCCATCGCATTTGAGATGTTTATTCCTACAACACAGGCATGCTCTTGAGCTCGGCTGAGTTTTGTTCTTGAAAACCATCGTGGATAGGATAGAAAGTCAATAGATCTACCCGGCGGATGTCAGTGTTCCAAAAAGCTCAAGCTAGTGCCGTGGACAATATTTACTTGTGGGAAAAACTGCCAAGATTATTTGTGGCTCATGCTATGACGCCATCACGAAAAGAGAGGGGGAAAGTAGAGGTCCCCGAAGGTCTCCGAAAGTCCCCGATTAATATTATTTCGGCGTCAAAGATCAAGCCGCACCTACTTGTAGGATCTGGAACTGTTCGTAGATATAAATAAGCCCAAGGCATTTTCCTCACCATCAACCTGCTCAATCGAACATTTCACCCTTACTCCGTAAATCAAAGCAA
>JAXLQG010000049.1:0-26542 GCA_035928285.1 Vermiconidia calcicola
TTTCTTCGGCCGTTGCGGGAGTCCAACTAGGTGTTGACCTGCTTAACTCCATAGAGCTTAGCGGGGATTTTAAGAACTTTTTTGGACCTCGTGCAAGGACGTGCTGTGAGTGGGGCTCCGAAACGAATAAATGCATTCGAATAAAAGTGAATATTTATTGGCGGACGACGAGCTCCCACCTCGACGTGGTGTCCGCAGGAGGAGCTCGACAACACGGTGATCCTCTCATGAGCGACGCGTCGAAGCCTCGAAAATCACCCCCCCAGCCTCACGAAACACCCAACATTACAGCCCCAGTACGCGGGAAGGGAGTCGCGCCCCTTTCATGTACGCCCATGGACGGAAGATGGATTTCGGCGCTCTGTCTTCCTGCCCGACCACAGTTTACGTTCTCGGAGGTTGAAGAGTAGACAGCGAAGAGGCGGAAGGGAAAGAGAGCGTCTACCACACAGAACGATCACACCACCAACAAAGGAGAATAGAAATTTCAGGAAGTCACCATATTGAATCACGCTGTTCCTAACAACACCATCAATAGCTCTCAGAACAAATCTTCAAGACGCTTCACATACTGCAACTTGCACAGTTGACCGACATCTCAGCACGCCATCAATGCGAAGGGCGCAGTGGCGACGCGTCTCGTTGCTGATGATGCCTCGGCTGTCGAGAGCGAGCACTGGCCCAGGATACATCAACGAGCACGCCCCGAACACTTCAAGTACTTCCACTACGGTCACATCGGCACCTCATGCAGCGCATCCCAAACAGGCGACTATTGCACGGTGCAGCCAACCGCACAGGCAGCTCAGCGATAAAAGGTACAGACATACAGAACAAAGGACTGACGGTGGCCGTGGATCAAGTCCAGGCGGTCACTTCCACGACACCACAATACACCTGCGCAGACGAATGAATATTGTCACACAGAAGAAGACGAGGGCCGGGAAGGCCTGACAAGTACATAGATACAGAACAGTTAGATCCCAGGTCACGTGATGCTCACTGCAGGCAACGTCACAACTAGTGGCAACTGCCTACCAGGCAGTTGTTGCACTGGCTATGACTATAAGTAACTTCCATACCCTCATAGGTAGTTCTTAGAATTATCACACTTGTCTCCCAGCTCTGAGCTTCAAGTAAAACAGATATTAGGATTGTTAGTAGGGTTATCCCTACCTACAGTCGCACGCTGCGTAGCTGCCACCTAATAGGCGGCTAGGACAGACTATGACATAATCAATCAATCAATCAATCAATCATATTCTAGTATTAGTGTACTGACACCTCCTCGCCTACCCCTGGCACTTCGCCTTTCTCTTCCTCCTTCGCCTTCGCTTGTTCCCTAGTCTCGGGACACTTCTAAAACTCTGTTGATCCAGTGCTTCACCATTAGACCCAGCCCACTTGGGGACCGCTCCGAAGGGCCCTTTGCGCCTCATCCCGCACAATCGCCACCAAGCCACCCTACTCAGTATAGGGCCTCGGACTGGCTCTCGGGCCATCGCTCTGCTTGGCCAGGTACCACTCCTTTGGGTTGGATCCCACTTTAGGGCCACGGTCTGGAGCCCGTGGCCCTCTTTTCACCTCATTCTCTGCTGCCCTGGGCTTTTCCTCTTGTACCCTCTCTTGTTCCCAGCTCGCTCGACGCCTCAACTGATCCCTGCATCTCTGGCCGCTGGTTCACCATTATACTTTTCTACCCGATGTCTACCTCACCTACTCCGTATTCGCCGTCGCAAATAGCCCGCACGTCCCTGTCCGCCAACTGATTCGTCCTTGGGGGCAATCTACAATTAGTACCGCCAACAACCGATGACGGCGGTCAACTTTACTCCGGAGAGCCATTGTCCATTTCAACTTCGAGACCAGCACCTCGGGTGTCTCCTCCCCCACCACCTGACTACTACCGACCCTACAACTACAGATCTTGAATATTGCCCATTCCCATCACCAGTAATAGCCGGCGTCAACCTTTTTGATATTGCTGCCCAACGAAACTATATTCTTCGGCGCAATCATCCCCTCGCGAGACTTCGAGGCCGCACCGCTGGAGCGTCCCTGGTCTGGTGTGGATGTCGACGGCCTAAACCCAAATTCTCGAGCTGCAAACGTCAAAAGCATCCTCCCGACAAGTCCGCAATCAATTTGCATCTGGGATCTCGCATTGCCAAGGAAAGGTCGAAAAGTTCGAGTTGTCTTCGCATATGAAGGGCTCAAACGGAATCATATCCACATCATCCCACGACTGTATGACTTGTATTGGAAGAAGACCACCGAAACAAGGTAGGCGATAACGTAGCCCGCCGCTCATCAAAGAGTCAGGGCATTGCAGAGCCATCTCGCGTAGAGGCCGGCTTGCTCTTGAACAACAGGTCGTCACAAGCCTTCCTTCTGCGCCGGGTATGGTAGTTAAGGTCTTCATGATTTTTTGGACGAGTACTCTTGAAAGTTTTCTATCGGGCGGGGGGCTCGCTCATCCACAACCTACGCAATACTCTTGCGACTGTCCAACCAGCCCGAATACTAGCCGAAGGGATTCTAGGTAGTGTAGAGAGGTCTAGATCAGTCTGCCACAGGGCGCCGGTTGGCGCCTGGAAGAGAATGGGACGGATATAGATCGGTGTCTTTCCGACTTTCTCGCCCACCCTTGAATGGCCATCGAAGGAGTCGTCCTGGGTTCAGATCGCGGATTTGGCTACATCGGCGACTGCGAGAGGACCGAATGCGTGTAATTTGTGGAAGCTTTAGGTCAACGACGATCATCATTGGCGGATTCCAATGCCGAAGGCTTGTAATGCCATCCAGCGAATCCCAGAGGGGTCGCTGTGCTTTGCGCCCTCTCCGTATGGCTTGCCCGTACGTAGTACGGAGCAGAAACTCCTCCTACCAAGTAATCAGGGTTGATAGATGCTCCGCAGCCTTTGTCTCGTACTTGTCTCGCGTACCCAGCGAGGGCTCGTCGAAACAACTGCTCCGCCTCGTCTAGCTTGCCTTGGTCACGATAGAGATTGCCGAGATTGTTGACGGTGTTAAGGGTCGACGTGTGATCTACTCCTAGCGCTTTATCGAACCCAGCCAGCGCCCGTTGATACATCTGCTCCGACTCGTCCAGCTTGCCTTGGTTCTTGTAGAGGTTGCCTAGGTTGTTCACCGTGTCAAGTGTCGACGTGTGGTTCGGTCCAAGTGCCCCTTCGTAGCCTTGCAGCGCTCGAAGGTACATCTTCTCCGCCTCGGCTAGCTTGCCTTGGTCGAAGTAGAGGTTGCCTAGGTTGTTGACCGTGTTGAGTGTCGACGTTTGTCTGGTCCAAGTGCCCCCTCGTAGCCTTGCAGCGCCCGTAGATACATCTTCTCCGCCTCGGCTAGCTAGCCTTGGTCCTCGTAGAGGTTGCCCAAAGAGTTAAAAGCCCATTCCAGTCCGTCTATATTAACCTTGTCATCCACGATAAAGAGGTCCTGTCGTGTCGCATGCTGTAGGAGTCGCCGTTGCAAAAGCCACCAGTCCTTCTCCGTGGTGCTGGGAACTTCTGAAGCTACACAAGCCAAAGCCAGCTTGGCCAAGCCCTCGTCCCACTTCTGGTTAAGCACAGAGACTGCCCAGGAGTGTACACAGCTATGCACACTATACCTTTCAGCCCCAAGCGGAAGTGAAAGAGATCGGTCTACATCGACCAGTCCGAAGCTGCACAAAAGCGTAACCGCCTCATTGAAATTCAGTTCGTCCCCGGCTAGCTTCTGTATCCATTCGTCGTCTGCGGAACGGGCATGTCGAAGAAGTTCGAACCACACATCTTGTCTGTCAAAATATGCCCACCACTGAAGCAATTTGGCTGCAGCAGCATTCTGGCGTTGGATCCGGTCGAACGTGATCTGCCATATCGTGTACAGTGATCGATCCTCATAAGAACTGAGCTGTGGGCTCGTCATCTGAAGCCGTAACCACGACGCTCGATACAGCCGAAGATAATCTGAGAAACCCGTCGTCACGTGCTGAAGGTATGCCCCTGCGGCAGAAAGAGCTAAAGGGAGGCCGTCGAGTTCTGTAACTAGCGCTATGGCGCCACGGTCTGTTTTCATGAGCGCTACGTTGACACCATAATTTCGCGTTGAGAATCACCTACCGTTTTGGATGTTTCCCCGTTTGGACGTATTGGATAGGATATCCAGGCTTTCCTGAACATTCTGCAACTTTTGAACGTGGAGGCGATAACCCTGGCTAACTTGCGCCGACCGGGTGGTGATGATAATGGAACCGTGATCTGCTCGGGGGAGGAATTGGCGTATATCAACTGCAGAGGGGTCGAGATTACTAGCTGTCCGAGGGTTGTCATAATTATCATAGACCATTAGCCACCGCGTATCTGTCTTGAGGCTGAGCCAGGTGTTGACCGCAGTGACCACTTGATCGAGGTTTCCGTCCAAATCCACGCTTGCGAGTGCACTAGTGGAAATACTGGCTCTCTGGTCTTCGAGGATACGTTGGGCGACGTTTCGAAAACTTAACTTGAGAGAACCCTCGTCATTAGCATTTAACCAGAAGATTGCTGTGTATCTCTCCTTATGCTGTGTGATGTATTTGATGACCAGCTGAGTTTTTCCGATTCCTCCCAGACCGTGGAGAACGATAGCCGATCGAGAGTCGTGGCCATGCAACACACGGCGCATCTCGGCAAGCTCGTTTTCTCTCGCCACGAATTGTGCTGCTTCAGGAATGGCCCAGTGATCGAACCCGACGACGAACTGATCAGAATCATGCCCTAGCGCGATTAGCTCCATTGGTCGATTGGTCAGTGCTTGGACAAAGAGCACCTACTCCGGTAGATTTTGTCAATCTCGTCCTGGAGTCGCTTGTGGGCCTTCTCCTGGCCTTCTCCATAGAGCGGCGGCATAGAAACGTCGAAAATACCTAGCAAGCAATAGGCCTGATCTTCTTCCTTCGTGGTGTGTCGCCTGATGCCCAAGACATCCGCTCGCCACGGCTGAAGGTCTCTAAAGGCGCTCCTCTCAAAGCGGCATGAGGAATGCCGGTAATGTCGTGGATGAGGTCCTCTAGCGTCAGCTTGCTCCCCAATCGTTCGCCTTCCAAACTGAATAAGTCCACCTGCGTCGGCGCAAGGAGCTCCTGAAGCGTCCAACCTCGCGTGAACCATCGACTTTTCTTGAAGGTCGTCTCCCACGGAAAGGTGCCTAGCTGAGGGGTGTCTTGGCATCGTGTAGCGATACATCTGTTAGATAGGCATAACACCGAGTGGCCTTCTGATATCAGCGAAACATAGAGTTGATAGCTTGGCAGAGCTCGGTGTTATTCCTCTTATCAATGCAGCAGGTGTCGATCCAGAAGTATCGAGGGCCATCGGCCGAAGCCTTGTCCGCGCAAAACTCAATCTTCTTCCACCCAGCTTTCCCCTTCCCGGTGTTCGCCTCCACGTCATGAAAGCTAATCTCTTCGTTATTGTCTCTCGACCAGGTATGGGAGAGGATGGCGTAAGCTGGGACGTCTTCTCTTGAGAATTCCTGAAAGACGACATCGCCATTGGGTTTGCGCTCCAAGAGACGCATCGTGGGGTATGGGGAGCGGACGGGACAGGTTCTGGGGCGGAAGAAGCGACGAGCTGATCACAGAAAAAGAGCTTGGTCAAAGGCGACGTCTGCGAGGCTGCGTCGTGGCGGAGCTCGCACATGGTGCCACGACGCAGTCAGGCTGAACATTGTATCAGGAGGCTGCCATGCGCGCGAGGTCTGGACGCAGCTGAACATTGGTTTAGAATACTCACGTGACTAAGGCCTTTTGAGCGCGTTCGGCTGCAGTGGCCAAGGACGTAATTAACCCCGCACTTTTGGTGGGCACTTTCCATGGTGGCTGAGGGAGACCCCCTCAACCCCCGCGCGGACGCAATTGCCGGGCTGTGTCCATCCTAAAACAACCTCGCCGTACTCGTATGCTTAGGCTATTATCGAAGGGCACGATGTCTTTAAATTTATCACAGTGAAAGGGAGCTAGGCCGTTACAGTATATATTCACCAAATAATTACCTAATGTCTAAGAGAGAAGACATACCTCGCCAAGCTTCACCCCGCAATGCGACAAGGCACATCTTCAGTCAAATATCACGTAGTGTTTCGATCGAGGCAAAGGTGGCGCCCAACCAGTATCCGAGAAATTTCTCAGTGGGCTCTTCTCCTCTCTTGGCTCCGGCTCGACGAGCCTGCTTCGTATTGTGCTCCTCTTTAGCCCGTGCCGCGGCCGTCTGCAACTCAGGTGCTTGAAGTTGGGCTTCATCAGATGGATCGATCTTGGTGACGCGGACTGCGCCAGACTTGAGTTGCGGCTGTTTGGAGACAGGATCCCATTGTTCTGGTCATTTCAGAATTAGAGTAGTCAGGACTTGGTACCTAGGCCAAGCACTCACGTCTTGTCAGTTCATTGGCTGCTCTTGCTTTCCCATCGTGCGCGTCGAAGTATCCGAAATGGAAAGGTATAAACACCTGCCCCAGCGCCATAAGACCTACCCTCGCGCCAACCTGGACCTTACCCCTACGTGATTCAACGAGAACCTGGTCCCCCTCGCTGATAGTGTACTTCCGGGCGTCTTCTTTCGAGACCTGGACATAAGGCTCCGGATCTGCCTGCTGGAGCCGAGGCGTTCGGCCTGTCTTGGTACGGGTATGGAAATGAAGTGGTCGGCGACCTGTGGATAATTGCAATGGATAGTCGTCGTCGACTGATTCCATCTCCGGCAGGTAATGGCAAGGTTTCAAAATGGCACGTCCTGCCGGTGCAATGGCTTTGTACTGGTTCTGAAAGGAAACGCAATAACTTTAGCGACCTGCGTGGCACTCAAACTTGACCTCTTACCTTGGTATATGGAGCACCGGTTTCAAGATCGTGCCCAAATGACTCACAGTAGTCGATGTCGGTAAAGAACTTCCCATCATCGAATAATCTCTCTTTACCGTAGGGAAATTCGTCATTGCAAGGCCACTGGATGCCCGAACCGCCACTGAGTTTCTCGTAGGTCAGTCCAGGATAATCGCACGGCCGACCTTTTGACAGCTTCTTCCAGGCGTCGAAGGCTTCAGAAGGATCAGTCCAGCTGATCAGGGGCTCCCCATCCTTGTCTCGAAAGCCCATGCGTTTGGCGAAGTCGCAAAATATTTCGAAGTCGGACTTTGCCTCTCCCTGTAAGACAGTAAGAACAAGCTCTGGGCCGAAACATTTCTGGAAGGAATATGCGGATACTTACAGGCGGTTCAACAGCTTTCTTGGACAAGTGCACAGTCCGATCGACATTGGTAAAGCATCCAATTTTTTCGCCCCAGGCGGCCGCTGGTAACACGACGTCTGCAATTGCAGTCGTTTCCGTGGGAAATATGTCCTGTGCAATGACGAAGAGGCTCTCTTTTGTCAAAAGCTCCCGGACCATTGGCAGATTTGGAAGGCTAACAAGCGGGTTTGTTCCGTTGATCCAGAACATCTCAATTGAGCCGTCGGCGATGAACTTCAACATATTCTCAATATGAGTTGGCTGGTTCCAGTGCGGGACACGGATATAGTCGATATTCCATAGATCAGCCAGTTCCTGCATGTGAGCAGGATTGGAAAAGTTGCGGAAGCCAGGATACTCTCCATCACAGCCCGTTTCACGATTGTTCTGCGCTGTAGGTTGGCCGTTCATCTGGTAGATTCCGCTGCCGGGTTTGCCGATGTGACCTAGGAGCAGATTGATATTGTTGATTGCGCAAGCACTGGCGGTGGCTTGATTCGATTGGTAAACTCCTTGAAGAGCTGTGGATAAAAGTGACTTGGTACGGCCGAGGATGTCTGCAGCGGCTATGATGTCTTCTTCAGGAACTCCAGTTATACATGACACGCATGAGGGGGGTATTCTTTGACAGTGTGTTCCAGCTCCTTTCTTTGAACAACATGCTTCGAGACGTAGTCCTCGTTGACGTACTTCTTAGCAAAAAGGCAATGTTGAATACCGTTGAGCCTACGAGAAGGGTTCAGTCTTCCTCTAGCAGGGGCCGAGTCACGTATACCACTCACAATGCAAGATTTGTTCCTATTCTTGGAGCCAAATGGAGTGTTGTTTTTTGGCCGTGTCCGACGTCCTGGGGTCGACAACGATGAGCTTTGGGGGATCCGGCCCATCCAGTCGATCCAGGATTCTCGACCTTCCACATGTCAGTCAGAAGCAAGAGCCAGCGCGGCCGGAACAGGAATATATATAGCGGATGTCTTCTAGGAGTCTACTTACCACAGGACCGTCTGAGTTGCCGACATATTGTGACCTACCATGAAGATGCATTCAGTAAAGTCAATGTCGGTGTACGAGCCAGGCTGTCCGTCTGATCCAAAGCTCTCTCGCATCGACACCGCCGCAGTTGCCGTGCAGAGTCGAGTTTTCCCATCCCTGCCAATGTTAGCCGGCATGGTCATATCTGAAAGTGGTGCAACGAACATATGTAGGGTATTCAGTCCGGCCTTTCCGACAACAGCTAGAGCATAATACTCTTCGAGGAATAGCTGACCTGTTGTGTAGAAGCCAATGCCATGGTTTGTCAATCGGCGTTGGACATCACGAGTACGTTCGACGATCAATGACATGGCTTCCTCCCACGAAGCGCGTTCAAGCTTGCCCATTTTACGAATCATTGGGTATTTCAGGCGGTCGGCGTGCTGGAGGGATTGCCAACTGTGTCGCACTTAGCCAAAACCTAGTTGCTGGCGGAACTCAACGTACGAGTAAAGACCTTTCGGCCCCAACCGACCTCTGTTCACTCGATCTGTTGCCCTTCCTCGGACGCCCACGATTTTACCATCCTTGACACCAACATCTAGTCCACACCCATTGCTGCAAAGTAAATCAGCAAGATCTCGTTGTGGATGTAAGACCCGAACAACCTGCACATCACACATGCGCTTTGCACCCATTTCTCGGGGTCTTCGATCGTGAACTGGTCCACTCTGTCTGGCCAGACATGCTTATATGGCTTTCGTTCTCCCCAAATATCTTCAACAGCATTCCGTGTCTCGACCATTTTGTCGGCACCAGCCAACGCTGGAATGCTGTCCCCAGAGAAAGATTGTTGTGACCTCCGAAAGGGCGGCGGATGGGCACTCACCTCCTGAAGGATGAACCATCCTGTGCGGATTCTATGCCGCTGAACCGGCCGTGGCTTGACTTCCGCGGGCCGACGTTATTGTCCAACCAATCTTTAGTTTCAGATTTGCAATGAGTATTGGGAGACTTCCCCCACTCCGGACAGGAAATCCTGAGCACGCCTGAGTCAATGCGTAGGAGTTGTCGAGACGGGCATACGCTGACATCACGACGATCCGACATGTGATCAACTGTTGGGATGTGGGGAATTTTTTGGGCCGCAAACTTCTACGGCCCGCGTAGGATGCAACAGTAGTCCAATATGAGTCTCACTGTCCGCGGAGAACGTGCACGTTGCGTGTGTCTTCGAAAACGCCAGGACACTGAAAATGTGCGGACTATTGTACCGGCCAGAGCCCACGGAAAGGGAAGAATCGCTCACTATTCTCAAGCGGTAAGGTATGGACCAGTGGTGCAAAATCTAATAGTCTGTTCAAAGCTCATCTTGAAGTCCCTCGTTCGACTTAGCGGATGACTGATCAAACATGCTCCACGACATGTGCATTTCCTCTTCGCAGCATTGCTACACGAAGCAAACAGCAGAGTCGGACTACAGAGCTATGAAGCCATAATGCTCCCATCAAGTACGTGGACGCTGTTAGCCGCGCAATGTCGACTGCAAAGGAGCATCGCCAGTCAGCAGATTCGGACGATCACTCTCTTACGGATGAGATCAAGGCCAAACTCTCGTATGTTGAAAACGACGACCAAGCCGCTGAGGGGGCTTACTGCGTAACGACAACCATTGCAGGTCGACAGACCGGAGCAGTGAGAATAATGCCCCTGATGGATGCTCTTCACAAGACTGCGGCACATACCATTAAAGCGCCACATTCCACACCAAAGGCTGATACGTCCGCGATGGACGGCTTCGCAGTCTGTTCAAGTTTGACTGCCAATGCATCGCCCAAGCATCCCGTCAGGTTAAGAGTAGTATCGATCCTTGCCGCGGGTGACACGGTCGATGCCGAGGAAGACCTTGACGGCGCCAAGGATGGACGAACAAATTCGCACGCATCAAACATCTGTGTCGAAATAATGACTGGGGCTAGATTTCCACGCCGTACATATCCCCAGCTGGATGCTGTTGTCAAGGTAGAGGATGTGGCCAGTCATACACCAGACCCCTGGAAGCGTCAAGGAGAAGCATATATCGAGATATTTGCACATGTGCGGAAGAACCAGAACAAGAGGGATGCAGCTAGTGACATCGTCAAAGGAGACCCGATGATCCATGCCGGTCAAAAAATCGAACCAAAGCATATCATGGCGCTTGCCAGCCTCGGCTTCAATGAAGTAACTGTGGCAGAGGATGAAGCAGCTCCCAGTCGACTGGACTCGAGAGTTCTGGGATTATCAGCACAATGGAAAATAGGCGTTGTCTCCACGGGGTCGGAATTAATTGATCTCATTTCATTGCCAACGAATGGTCATTCAGTCGATGAATATCGAGGCGCTGAAGAGACTCTTCCAAATTCGAATGGTCCCTACATCTGTACTGCCCTTCGTGAATTAGACCCTCGTCAACGGGTGTCGTACCTAGGTGTCGTCAAAGATACGGAGGCGGCCCTAGAAGAAAGTTTCCGAGACGCGATTCTTAGGCAAGGAGTCGATGTCCTGATCACAACTGGTGGAGTGTCGATGGGAAGTTTGATCTGGTCAGACCGGTCGTGGAGAATCGCTTGGGAGGAAGGGTAATTTTCCATGGTGTCAACGTTCGACCAGGACTGCCAGTTATGTTCGCATGGGTTGAGTTGGACGAACTCAATGGAGCAATACCAAAGCGTCGGCGGACTGTTGTTTTCGGTCTGCCGGGGAATCCGCTCGCTACAGCTATGGCACTTCGATTTTTCGTAATGCCGTATCTGACGGTCCTTCGTGGAGAATCGCCATTGATACCCTCCATAGTATGCACAGCTCATATTGAGCAAAGAGGCGACACGTCGCACACAATCGACTCCGGTCAGGAATGCAGCTCTGGAATGTCTCCAAGTCGGAGAAAGCCAGAGCACTTGCGGGTGTTCTGGCTTGCAAGATGGTGCAAGGTCGTGAATGGACACAATGGGAGGCCAGCAGTAGAGATTCTGGAAGAGCAATCGTCATACAAAGTCGGCAATCTTGTACAGGCCGATTGTTGGGTGGAAGTGCCCGAAGGTGTCCATTCAGTGGTGCAAGGCGATAATGTGGTGGCTCATCCATTGTTCCCTGTCAAGCACTCATGAACGGCGATTGCAGCACAGGCACTTCATGGAGGCCGAGCTAGGGTGCGTACTGGTGTGAGCAATTGTCCACTATTTCCCATCTTTTTCATGAGCAGCATATAACATCTTTCGAACCTCGTCCCAATCTTCCTTAGTATCCACGCTCCGGGTCCAGAATTCCTTCAAAGGCTGCACAGTGCAGACCCCTGATGAGAAAGTGGACTCTGATCCAGCATCGCTTTCGTCATCTGAGAAAGCTTTGATAACGCGATTGGGGCCGATGTGACTGTTTGATAGAGACATTTCGAGGAGCCGCTTAAGAGCAGAAGGAGCCCAAATCGCGAGAAGCGGTTCCGTCCAGCCATCAGAATTTCGGAAGCAGGTGATTGCGTTTTGCGTTTTGTCATGTTCGCTTGCGAGTTGCAGAAGAGCCTCGGTCTCGAGCAACGGATAGTCGCACCCAGTCACCATCCAGTGCGTTCCTGCATCTGACGCGTGTGCAGCAAGAAGACCGGTAGTTGGCCCTTGATGAGGTATTGTGTCAAAGACGTAGTTAAGCCATAGCAATTGGCTATCTGGATGTTTCTGCAGTGCATTTTCAACCTCTTCCAGTTGTTCTTCATCTTTCACAGAGATGGTGATTGGCTGCTGCTCTTGACGACGCCGATGGAACTCGTGATGCAATAGGATTGTCTGTAGGATAAGAGGAATGGTGCCCGATGTTCGAGGGAACTGGATAAGGCATTTGGGTGAGCCCATCCGAGACGATTGGCCACCAGCGAGGATCAAAGATCGAAGTTTGATTCTTTCAGGCATGGCACGGGAATCTCGAGTTCTGCAGGCTCGCTGGGGAGGGTCTAGATATATTAGCTTGAAGGATTGCAAGGGCATTCACGATGGGGAGCGGGAATCTTCTGCAAAAGTACGGTGCGCTTGGTCAGGCAGGCGACCTCTCAACGTCGATGTCTTGTGGCCGCAACGATGGCCCAGCCGGCACGCAAACCCTATTGGTGAGGAATCATACGCTGAACCATGTAATGCATGTGAATGGGAGATGAATGGCAGGATCTTGGAAGAACGAAATCATCGAAGTGGTGTTTTGTCCGCAGCCGCAGCTCACTATCATTGGGCGATGGCATTTCCATGAGATGAGACTCCAACAGCCGACATCCGCATCTTACTACAAACAAACACAATTTGCTTCGACAGCCCAGGTTTATTGCTTTGCAAAGACTCCTCCAAGCTTGTTATAGGGTCATATCTCTTCTTGATCTCAACAACCTTAGTCCAATTCTCGCCAAAAACCTGTCGAGGCATCAGTTTCCGGTCTTCTCTCTTGACAGCAGTACACGGCTTACCTCTTTTGCGTCGAAATAGTCGTCCAGGAAGTTTGGAAAATAGTCGGCCTTGGTATGTGTGGGATCAATCTCATATGGCCCTTCTGCCATCGCCTGTCGACCCAAGGCGTCTCCTTCCCTGGATCCAGGCCCTCTACCTGCACCCAACTGGAGATTATGTTGGTTCCGCGTAGGTGGCCAGGCAGTTTCCTTGCTGGGATAGCCCAGAGATTGGTACGCCGCCTGAATTTGTGAGAACAAGACCTTACTTCTCAGCTGACCAGAAGATGCAAGCTATCCACCCTTTGCATCACTTCGAGCAGTACGTATGTGCTCCGTGCCAGTCCCGGCTCCTTTTGCAAAAGATCAACGTACCATTTCCAGGTCCGCAATATCAAATCCTCGTCGATTGCAAACAGGGTAGCCCCACATTGCCAGGTGTTTGTAACACCCATTATGGTCTTCAGGCTGTCTGCATGTGCTTATCAGCCGTCACCTCATCGATCGCGTGCTGACACTTACCAAATTGCTGGTTGACCCCTCGAAGGTTCACAGACGTGGTCATGGCCATTGCTCCCTTCATATCGAGCGCCCACTTGAAGCCATCTGCCCTTCTCCCGTGTTCTTCACCACGAGCATCGTACACAAATATTACCAGGCCTGCCTTCGGCTCGTTGCCCGCGTAAGCGCCCATGCTCAGGTTCAAGCAATACAAATGCAGCGCCCGCCGGGGGTCAGAACACCGTGAGCAGAATGCAGCAATCTGTCGAGCCACATCTTGGAGTGCCTCGGCCGGATAAACAATCTGACCACAGTATATTGACGAGGGATCTGAAGGGTGAAAGAACGTTTGACTCCACAGCATGGCCACTCGTAGCTTGACCAAACCTTTTCTCTTCTCGCGTTCAAATAGGATCTCGTGGGCTTGGATGTTTTCGTCGTCGATATCGAGGTTCGCCAGGAGACTGATCAATAGACTAATTAGTTCCTAAAGTAGTTATGATAGGACTAGCTGAGACTTGCTGAGAATGTAGCAAACCTCGACGGCGGCAGAAATCAACTGTGTAGTCTTATTGGTCTGGTGCTCATGAGGCAGTTTTATGCACAAGCACCAACGGCAAACACAGCTCAAGGGTTCCACATACGACATTTGCTTCGAAGACTCATCAGCGTGACGGCGCCCGCTTGAGCCCAAATATAAATAGGTCTGTGGTCCATACCCGACTTCAATGGCTTTTGACCATAAGCGCCATCTCTCAGACGATCATTTTTGGCACCCACCACTTCTTCAACGATACTTTGCTGCAGTCCTTTCTAATAAATTTGGAAGAGAAGAAAATGGCCCTCACTAGAAGCAAAAAGGGTGTCGAAGATTCTTTGAACAGCCGTATACTCTACTCAACTCAACTCGAGTTATGGCATCTCGACATTGCGCCCTCCCAAGATATAAGACTGTTAACCACCAAACCCTGAAACAGAAAGACCAGATAGAGCCTGCCGTGAAAAGTGCAACTTACAAGGATGTGCCGCAGCCCGAGCAATTATTTGAGCCCACTCTCCAAGTCGCGGAACATGATATCGAGCTCTCGAAAAAGACGCAGAAATTTGGTAAGTAAGCATTGTTCAAGTCCTACGACAAAAAATGAAACGCAGTTGCAGCGAGTCTAGTGGTTCTTTTCGACATGAGAGTATACGAACTATACTATGTCAATGCCGGAGAACTCTGGTTTCGCGAAGATGGCCCAGAGACTCGTAAGCCTAAATTTCCAAAAGTCGCGCGATACCTCATTGCATTAATTGTTGCATTTGTCGTTCTCTTCGATATTCATCAGCACTAGCGAGTCAAGAGAGAGGAAATGTTGATTACCTGAGACGGAGGAGACTCTAGATACAAGCAGCGTTGTCTGTTCTGCTATTACCAGGCTCGGTTGTTTCGCTGCGATAGCTCACCGTATGGGGTTGTTGTTCCTCTCGCCTATAGGGTAGCACCGCAGGTTTGCAATTCATCGACACTAACATGCCAAACACGGACCGCGATTGTGAAGTCTCTATGCATAGCCTCGACGGTTTTTTGACGATTTCAAATCCCTCACGACATTCCTGTTACGGGGGTATGGCTGCTACAGCTGCGGCCACCGTCGTCGATGCACTCTACTATCTTACTTCTTACGTGGAGAAGATCTTATAAGCAAGTAATAAGAACGGAAACAGAAAAGAAAGGTCACTCATCTCCTCCTGTACCGTACGCTTTGGACTTCGAAACTGCTATGAATGACATCAAGCGAAGACAAAAGAGCATATCCGACCAATGCGCCCGCGGACGTTCGACAGAACCCGTCGAACCTTGCATCCTCTCCTTCCGTGTGCTTGAAGGGTTAGATCTTGCGTCGAATAGATCCAGCTAAGGGCTGGCCACAACTTCCGAAGGTGGCATCACAGAGTTCCCCACTGTTGTAGGCAGTAAGAACTGGTGGACAGAAGCGAAGCTCCATAGAAAGCACAACCATTTCTAGAGTCAGTTATGGTAAGCCACTATAATACATGTCCAGAATTCGCATCGACATCCCCAGCTGGATGGAAGAACATCCAAATGACTTCCATGAACCAAATAAGTCTCTGTTGAGGTCTCTGTTCCTTCCTTCTTGGTTAAGGGGAACTGATGGCGATGTCAGTGGAGTGAACCGATTGCATATGGTCAAAATCTCAACCAAGAATTCTATTGCATGAAGCTTTGTCACCGTGTCCTTAGCAGAATAGACACAGACCCATCTAAGCAAGTGAAGGTCTACTCCGATCATCGATCAGTGGAACATTTTACAACGACGAAGAGGTTCAACCGTCGACAGGCAAAGCGGAGCAAATTCCTGTCAGATGTCCAATTCCAGGTACAATGTCGTCCTAGAACAGGTAACGAAACCTGAAATCTTGACGCATCGATCAGGGGACAAACCAACTGACCCTCACACCGACGAGAGAGAGTTGTACCCATTGCAAGTGCTGGTTAACACCTTGTTCCTTGGGCAAAGGCATTCTCTCTGCGGACAAGCTTCGGGGGGCGGTCTATCTGCAGCGCTTACTTTGCCAGATACAGATGAGCATCAACTCCTGAATACCCGGAGAAGATAACGAGACTGTGTTCGAAAGCCTTGAACAATGCTATCAAGAAGACAACCTACTCAGCGAATTGAGAAAGTAGTTGAAAGCACCAGATGCTCCTACGACAGGAGAACTTACAAGACAACTCCGAGAACTTCGACTCACGATTGCGGATTGTACCCTCGGAAGACAACAAGGTGTGGTACCTTGGAAAGTCGGGATTCCGGAGCAGGAAGCCTTGAGAAAGGAATTCATTCAATGTTATGATGTCGCCGCCCCCACCGCAGGATACCCAGGCTACAAGAAGACCTATAGGGCTCTCATGGAGTCCGTCCTTTGGCCCGGAATGATCGACGATATCCGGAGCTATTCAAAGAACAGCCAGATATGTAGGCGAACCCGGGCCTCCCGAGACGCCTATTCTGGCACATTGGTGCAGTTACCAGTGCCGGGAAGAATATGATTAGGAGTCGCTGTTGATTTCGCGGTTGATATCCCACCAAGCCGCTCCTGCGAAGGGGTGACTTACACAAATACAATGGGGCGACCGATCGTCTGTCGAAACGGCTTTACTACATCCCATGCAAAAAAATAGATGCTAGGGCAGTTGCGCCCCTCTTCTTGCAATATGTTTGATCACGACTTGGATTTTCAGAATTCATAACCTCCGACCGAGGAAGTCAGTTTACGTCGATGCTATGTCGCGGTTGTGTACCGGATTGAAGACCAGCAAACGTAGCATATCCCCCGGAGACAGATGGACAGTCAGAAAGATCGAACCAGTGGATGGAGCAATACCTGGGAGTTACTGTAACTATGCAAATTATGGCAGTACATCGGGTTTTGGCATTGAAACCGTTTCCTGCTATGACGTGGGAGGGACTGTGAGACGCACAAGAAGCTGATGCGTTCGTTGAGCGTATAAATGAGATTCACGAGCAGTTGAAGGACGAGATTACTGCGTCCCAGGCGTGTTACGAGGAGACAAGTATCCGGTCGTAGACCATCACTAGTATACAAGGTCGGCGATATGGTATGACTTAACGCGCGGAACCTCAAAGCAAACTGACCCTAAAAGAAGCCCGAATAAAAGAACCTCGGACCGTTCAGAGAGGGTGTGAAGGTCAATCCACGCGCTTACCGGCTCGATGAAGGTTCACAACGCGTCACGTTTCCCTATCATACCCTGCTGCGCGTGGTCAGTTTCCAGGACAGAAGGCGATTTCACCACCACCGGATATTGTCCAACGTGATGGGACAAGCGTTGAGGAGTTCGAAGTTCAAGCGATCTAAATTCGAGACGGATTGTAAGGAACATCGAGTTCTGGTGAAGTTTAGGAAAGGACAGTCTGAATAGTTGAAATGGACAAATGCCCTCTCTGGAAATGAAATGGTGGTTCCTGACGGATGCGGAAACGAAGGCCTTGGACGAAGAAGGATGTGGAAGCTCGCCCTTATCGACGGAGAAAACCGATCTGCAAGTCCTTGACGGAACACTGTTGCTTGCTTCTACTGTACTACTGAGAGGTGGTTTGAAGCGGTCGCAGGAAGGCCCAGAGTGTCAGGATCCTGATCTGACGTTGTTCCAACAACCGAGAGGTGATCTCGAAACAACCAACAAGATGGTCCTGATGAGCCAGGAGACAGTCCCCCATTGTTGCATCATCTGCAGACCAGTCACACACCAACTCGCTTTGATATGGCTGTTGTCTATCAGTTCGTAAGGAGTTCGGATCGCAGGGATCACAATTCCCTGCCTACGTAGCTCCCTAGCTCGCAGAATCCCCCCTTGGTCTGTGGTGTGGGTTGGCGTGATGCTTGTCCCCAATCATGCATGTCCGTCCTCCAGGTGGCAGAGGCCGCTTCATGTCCGATGTCGAGCAGACTATCCGGTATTCCGTCTTGCCCCATATCTGAATGCGATAGATCGAAAAACTCGGTCGCGAGGTTGCTGTCGCATTTCTGCCATTGGTCTGGGGTCTGCTCTGCCAGCCGAACCATCTCCTTATCCCATTGGACCGATGATTGCATATCAATGTCAAGTAGATCTGAACGGTGAGTACTAATGGCGAGGGCGGTTTCGGCGAAGAGTCTCTCATTCGCCTCAAGGATCGGACTGCGTGCTCCATGCGCCTCTAGAGAGCCGCCTAAGGTATCCGATACAGTCATACTGCTCTCGTAATTAAGTGGCTCGCTCGGCATTCGAACTCGGAGCAGTTCTCGATATTCTGTGTCTGGAGCATCTTGTTCTAGTTCCGGGACGGAACAGGATGATACTTCTTCCCTTTTATGTTCGATATGATAGAAATAGGGGGAAGAGATTGCTAGGCTGTGGATTGGCATGGCAAGAATCCATCAGGAGAAAATTTGTATAGCGTAGATAATGTGAAGAATTTTCTAAGTAAATTCAATCGATGGATGTTCCGTCGCTGCTGGAATTGAAGAACTGCGTTCCTTGCTAGCTTTGAGTCTATCTGGCAATTCTTCTACCCATTTGTTTGAGACTAAGGGCCTCCCAACCCTGTTGAGCCACCTTCCAGATAGTCTTGTCATCCCAATGAGCATACTTATGAAGGGCGGCCTTTGGAGCTCTCCAGGTATTCTCAATTGGTGCTAGATTTGGGCTTTGCGGGCAGTTTATGTAGCATTCGACGTTGTGTTGCTTTTCCAGGCGCGAACAAGATTCGACTCATTCGGGCTGTGACCAGAGTCGTTGCAGCTTTTCATCAAAATGCCTAAAATTCAAGCGCTCTTTCTCTAAGCAGTTCGGCGTCAAATTCTGAACATACCAAGAGAAGAGGACGCACGTCGGCCTGGGAAGAAGTCACAATAAGTGGGGGGTCACTGTAAAAGCCCATGTGAGCCTAGTGTTAGCCTGGTGCCTGAAGGATGTCGCTGAAAGTGTCGGGTATAAAAGAGGGCATTTCCGCACCCAAGGATCTCAATTCCCCATACCACATCTCTACTTTACCATATCTTTCCCATTGACTCCGAGTTACCTTTACCGCTCCCGAATTCCCCAACGCATCACCTGCCCTTTCACGTCGTTTTCTGCTTCATAAATAATCTTACATCATGGGAGTGAGTTTTTCCTGCGGATCTCTCCGCTACACCCAGATCTAACCAGTGACCATAGATCGCGGAACTTCAAGCCAAGGCCACGAAAGCTGCTCAATCGCAACAGGAGGTGGCTCCCCAGTGGTTGCTAGAGGCTAATGTGGACAAGAAGCGCAACGATATCCCAGATATAGCACCACCAGCCTACAAAGAGGCGACCGAGGGCCCTTCGGATATCAAGCCGACGGGCAACGAGGACTACGATGAACTCGTCCAGGAATGCCGCGCGGTTATCGTAAAAGTTATCCACTACAACGAATGGCAGACGAGCTACACCGAGGCGCAGATCAATGGCAAGGCTCTCAAGGGTCCTGCCATCGTGCGCAAAATCATGCAGCTGCAAGAGGGCTTCCCTCGCAAGTACGCTATCTACATCGCCGCCACGTGTCTATGCGACTGGGTTTTCCTCATCGGTACTTGCTCTACTGCCACATTCAGCCATCTCGTAAGCTTGCTAACATTCTCGTGCTTGCAGACGACAGCGGTTCCATGAATGACGACCGTTTCAGTTATGTCGAGTGGATCGGTTGCTTCCTCGGTGAAATCGCAGGTCTTACCGACGAAGATGGGTTCCAGGTCCGAGCCATGAACACAGAGCTGTCCAAGCTCAAGAACGCAGCTGGAGAAGAACTGCAGGGTCACTGCAAGTCTGCCGACGACTTTAAGACCATCTTGAAGTATATCAAGGAGCAAATGAAGATCCAGCAAGAAAAATGGGGTACGGGACAGCTTGGCACGCCAGAAGGTACCACCTACCTGAAAAAGATCTTTGAACCCATGATCAAGGCGCGCATCAAAAGGAACGAATTTAGGGCTCCGACGAGGCTCTTCGTGTTGGGTGACGGACGCCCGACGAACGAGGATACTGGCCTCATCACAAAGTACAAGCAAACTGAAAAGCACGTTCCAGGAAATCCAGAGTCCGAGGCCGAAGTTGTCATGAAGGGCGCACTGGCCGACACCTTTAACTTCCTCGAGCAGACCGCTGGACACAGCAAGCGCAGCATGAGCATTATGGGCCGTCGATCTACCAACCCTTGGGGCAAGAATGGTCTCACGATCATGTCTGGTGTGGTGGGCAGGGTCAACTCGGCTGGAAAGTTCGGATGAGCATGGACGATGACAGGCGTTGGGACAAACAGTGTGATTGGCTGCTTCGTGAGTCTCTATTGGCCTGTGACAGGAATAAGTGCTGACAATGATACTTCTCAGCCGCTGATCCGTGGATCCAGCTGATGGACAAGCGTTTCCCAGAAGTAGCAATGGAGCTTGGTAGCGGGTTCACGCTCTTCGATTGGGTGTACAAGCTGATTGCCTCGGGCCTAGTAGATGGTCTTGACGGTCAGGACCCGACCAAAGAGGATGTCAACGAGCTTATGACCGAGCAGTTCTAAGCCAGCAAACACCGTGCATCTATGGTCGTTGATCGGCTGCAGTGAAAGCAGGAGTGGGTCGGGGGCTCCGGATGCTCGGTGCCATCAGGACCCAGAGCTTGCATTGCACCTAGTGAGGAAAGAATCTAGAATTTGCCCGGAAGGACACTCTTTGACGGATACTACTGCGTTATTGCATTTTTGAATGACTAGATTGATCAGTTTGACATCGGTTTCCCACAATACATTTCCGTGTCTCGTCGAACCCGTTGCTGTATGACTTTGAACCACAAGTATGGCAAGAATTCCTAACGAAAGTGGGTGCGCAACCAGCCTCAGGACTCTGTTACAGTTCATGATGAATCCGCCTGGTCAACCTATGCATTCCCGCGAACACTCGGAACAATGGGTTCACCGCTGAAGCCGCCAGAGAACAACTTCCTCTCTCATTACTGGTCTTGTATGGGTCTCTTCGACATGCCATTCTTTTTCCGCCGAAGGTTTGCTGCACTGCTAGATGAGGTCGGCACCACACATTCAAAAATCAGCCATCTCACGATGAATGATGCCCAGAGCCTGTCACTTCTCTTGTGGAGATTTAGTCTCGGCTAGAATGCTCTTCGACCTCGGATGACCAGCAAGCCAGGCGGTCTGTACGTTACTAGTATCTTTGCTCACCTCTTGCATCTTGACGTAGCTAAAGGTGTCTGCTCTGCTACCTAGATACCGATTATCCCTCGTTCGCTTATCTTCTCCATTGGCCCCCTCAGACGTATTTGAGAGCTAACCGCGGTAGGCGTGATTGACGATGTCGATGGTGAATATACCACCGATGGTCGACAAAATAGATCTTGTTCACCACCGTTGCAACCTAACCAGAGTAGCGGTAATGTCAAAAAACGGAAGCGGCCTGGTACGGAGTGGACCAGCCTAGATCGAATCGTGGAGAAAGTTGCGTGTCCTGAT
The DNA here is from genome assembly GCA_035928285.1 of Vermiconidia calcicola. Taxonomy (NCBI): domain Eukaryota; kingdom Fungi; phylum Ascomycota; class Dothideomycetes; order Mycosphaerellales; family Extremaceae; genus Vermiconidia; species Vermiconidia calcicola. The sequence continues at coordinate 21,252 of JAXLQG010000049.1, forward strand.
GAAATATACGAGGCACTGATGACGCGAGCTGGCAAGTACGCCTCTCAAACCTCCAGACTCCGGTATCTGACGCGACTCTTTTTCCACTTCGCCGGCGCGCACGCATTCGAACAAGTTCGAGACTTGTTTTCAGCCATTCATTGCACGAAAGAGGTGGATTTGATCACATTGGGGGGTCGCGTGAGAGCGCTGGAGCGATTTGTCCTAGCTAGGCCTGTCGAGAAACGTGCGCTCCTGGTGTGCCTCTGCAGCGAACGCTCCCGTCTTCAAACATGCCCGGAAAATGAGGGCGAAGGCTACCCCGACAGAGCGGCATTGAACGAAATGGTGACCTCGGCCTATCCGGACCTAAAATCGAGCAACAAAGAATATGCCTCCGAAAAAAGAGGATTGCAAAAAACGTTGGACAAAGGTCACCATTGGCTTACAGCACATCGACGCTCCCCAAGTGCGCTTTTTCCAATACCGTCCCACCTATCGGATCCAGTTCCGTCGGTTTTGTTGACCAGTGTTTAGTTTTCAGGAGATGCCCGGTGACCTCGTGAGCGCCTTCTTCGATATACTGTATCTGTATCGTGGCCCATTTCTTCGCCGTGTTGATGAACTGTTGGGCCCGTCGGTGACTGCCTTCATCGGAGGAAAGCGTCCATTACAACCCATTCCTTTCAACCAAATGACCATGGGTCAGATGAAAAAGCACCCGATGGCCCGTCGGTGACTGCCTTCATCGGAGGAAAGCGTCCATTACAACCCATTCCTTTCAGCCAAATGACCATGGGTCAGATGAAAAAGCACCCGATGGACTCGGAATACTTCATCGAGATGACTCGGATTGTAGTAAGAAGCATGCCGCCTGCTGTATAAAATCTAGAGAGAACGTCTCTAGACAGAAATATACTTTTTATCTGCTTGAAGTGTTTGTCCGGTCCTCGAAAAGCGCCTTCAGACCGTCCGACCACGAAGTGCGAGTCTCGCTCAGGTGAGTTGTGCAAGCCTCACAGGGCGACCTGGGCTTTCAATTGTCATTAACAATTACATTAAGTATTTAAGGTGCTCGACGCCTCGTCACCCTTACTCAGAGCCCTTCTCCGACGCCCTTTTTTGTCAAGATTCCCAGTCGTCCGCGCACTTGCTCCCGACCATGTCTCTCGATGCTGGATCTCGCCTTGACGGCCCATCACAGGATCGGAATCGAAAATCACATATTGACTTCGGAGCTATCAGGGCCGATGCCGACGTCCGAGCTGCAGCTTTTCCAGGTATCGTTCGCAAAACGAGCGAGGCAGCAACACACAACACGATAGGAAGCAATGACCTCGCCGCGCTGTCTGGTCCTCCACAGAAGGAACCACTCACGGACCGACAACCTCCCCTGCCTTCCCCAGCATCGCTGCTGAGAAGTGAATTTGACCCCGGCTCAGTCAAACGCGAGTCGCCCTGGAAGACCTACAGGAAAGGATTCGAACTCAAGCTCGACCAGTTTGTCACCGTGGCTGTCCGTCAACCCCCTTAAGACATGTCCGGTATAGCCGCTTTTGATCCGGGAACAAACCAGCTGACAGCGTTCACAGTGTGATTGTTGGCAGTACAGCTTTGAGGACAGATCCAACTGGTGTAGGCTCTGTGTCGAACTGATCCCACACCAGATTCAAAATGGGCTCAGGACTGGACACATTCGTAACGAGGATGACGTTGCCATACTTGCCTTGGAACTCCTGGCGGTATGCTTTGATGCAGGCAGCGTTGTCAAGCCGAACAAGTGAATCGACGTTATCTTGCAGATAATGAATTGCCGGATGTACGTTGAGGCCATCGACGCCCGTGTTGTACGCGACGGAGCATTGCGCTGGATTAGAATCCCAGTAGCCACCATTAATGAACTCTGTACTTGCAGTGAGGACGGTATAGCTGCTGGCTCTAGTGGGCTCAAAGACAGCAGAATTGTACCTGCACGTGTTAGCATTGAACTTCTGCAACGAGCTTCACTACCTACAGAAGATGAAGGGGAAGAGAGCTGATCTCTAAGCATGCCCACAAGGCGACCCTCCCCCGCGAGATACTTCTCAGGTTTCTGACAGTATGCACGCCAATATCAAGCCTTCGCCGTCGGCGATGTGCTTCATCAATCTCTGTTCGGGAAGGGGCAGTCAGATATTGCATGCAGTTGTTGCTAGCCGCGAACAATGCAGAGCTGAGAATGTTGATGGCAAGATGCGACCAGATCGATATGGATCTTCCTTTGAGCATGAGCCGGAGAAGACCGTCGCAATACCATCACTTGAGGTATGGAAGTTCGCCAGAGTCCAGATCAAGATACCCGGGTTGATGCTGAAAGCGAAGGCAGCACAAGCACAGCCATATTTGATCGTCGTTTTCGACTCACGCGACCTGTTCCTGTTCTCCGTAGAGTCATCGCAATTCGACGACGCCTCGCTGGTCCTCACCGATGTATATTTCATCCTGGAGAGGAGCAAAATGTAACTGGATCAAATTATTTGCATCGCAACAGTGGAACAATTGTGGGAGCACCGAGTATTAAAGGCCAAAACTTGGCCTAAAAGAACTGTGATCAGCCGAGGCATTCAAGCCATTTGGAAGGTCGAGGCCTTCTTAGTGTAAAAGAGATACGAAGGAGCGAACACTTCTGGAGGAGGGAGGGGTGTGTGTCCCGTATAACTTGGCATCGATGGTACACGAGGGTTGCGCGTCCGCGGGCACTACATGACAGCCACAACAAGAGTTAAGTCTGTGACGGCAAACATGGCGACCCCCTTTGACACCCTGGACAGATTCGGAGACAATCCTCGAAATATCTGGCACCCGTTTGAGATCTGGAAAACCCACAGAGGACGCTGTGGGAGTTCAACACCCTTACTACCCCAAACACCCTTACTATCCCAAACACCCTTACTATCCCAAACACCCTTACTATCCCAAACACCCTTACTATCCCAAACACCCTTACACCGAACACCCTTACACCGAACACCCTTACACCGAACACCCTTACACCGAACACCCTTACTACATCAGCTTTGACCGCAGTCAGCATCATGCCTTTGCCATTTCTCCATTGCGAATTTTTCGAGCTGCTTTCACCCCCTGAGAGACTGCGCAGACATGATGGAAGAACCCAAACCTGGTTTCGGTAACATACTGGGCCATCCTTCGTCAGGGATCAGGCACTGATCCTGTTACCCTACGTGTCCCCTGGAAGAAGCCCTATCGAGCTAATGACTTTCGTTTGGAATGCAGGTTAAGTGATACGTGTTAATACCTATTAGTTGCACTCCTTATCTGCAGAACGATAAACCTTCTTGGTAATAGACCGATACTATTAATGGACGCAGAAGAGCATTAAATTGATAACGGACCTCGGAAAAGAACGAAGGAAGGCGATACGTTACTAACATGTGATCTCGGACCGCGATAATGATTGAGTCGTACTTAGTGTTACTCCGACAGACTGCAGGCTAGTCTACATGGACGCAAAACACAGGCCACTTTCCTGGCCTTATCTACTTCTTAAAACAGCAAGCATTGGTGTGGGTAAATCCGCATTTTAGGAAAGGCCATCCATCCGCCGTGCCTGTGAGTCCACGTGGCATGTGGCATGTGGCACCCGCGCTCCTCCGTACGGAGGACAAAGTACTGCACTCCCTCGGATTCCCCCATGCTTTGCAAAGGAGTCTTGAACCACGGGGTACTTACAGCACTACAGGTAGTAGTTTCCACTTGCAAGAAACAGATAAGCATCATAGCTTCGTTCTGAATTCCACTTGCTTGCTTGGTGAGATATAAGCCTCAGTAACCAGCGCTGCAGCGTCGGGTAATGCCGCCAAATCGACGATTGACTTCTCTCATACCAGCAGCGCCAGGTCCAGGCGAAGAGTAAATTCTACACCACTGTGTACATCTCCGTCTCCAGACCATTTCTCAACCGTCTCCGTGATTGAAGGGGGCCGGCCGAAGGGAGCCCGTAAGGTCCAAGAGGGCCGCGGGTCTGAGCGTGCATCATTTCATGACCTGTCACCACATGAAGTAGCTGGTAAGTTCCGTTTGGCTGGCTCTCGGGCGTAGAATAGGGATGATGCTGTCTGTAGTCCGGAGCGGGTTGACAGGATGAAGATTCGTGAGGGGTACTCACGGGATGATATGGAGGGCGGTAGGGATCTCCGGGAGATCTCGAAGGGCAAGAGACACTTCCTGGATGTCCGTAGCCTGGATCGGGGGCATAGCCTGGAGTTTCTCTTCCGAGGGGAGGCGGTGGAGGATGCGGATATGACTGACCTGGAGGCGGATATGGCTGCTGGTGGCCCAGGTCTGGCGGCGCAGGTCGATGTTCGGAGGGATCACTATATGGCGAAGGGGCCGGATTCCACGCCGGGCCTGGTGGTGGCATACCTGCGCCTTGAGGTGGAGGATAGTTGTGTAACGTATAGGGGTCTCGGCTGGCGGCATACGGTGGGTAGAGCCTGGTGGTGGTGGTGGTGGTGGTGGTGGTGGTTGAGCGTATGGATTGGATCGTTCGTGCCTCCCATCCACGTCACCGATATCATCCAATTTCAACCTCCAATCCTTTGTCCAGCAACCGAGCCTGTACCTCCCGCGTCCCTATACCCAATGGAACGTGGTGCAACAAAGGCGGCATGACCTTATGCACGATCAGAGATGTGATGCGCGCTCGACAGGAAGGCTCATGGCAAATCGTTATACTACGTATACGCCAGGCTGAGCTATTGGTGGTGTTGTTAGGAACAGCGTGATTCGATATGGTGACTTCCTGAAATTTGTCTTCTCCTTTGTTGGTGGTGTGATCGTTCTGTGTGGTAGACTCTCTCTTTCCCTTCTATTCCGCCTCTTCGCCGTGTACTCTTCAACCTCCGATAATGTGAACGGTGGTCGGGCAGGAAGATAGACTGCCGAAATCAATCTTCCGTCCATGGGCGTACATGAAAGGGCGGCACTCCCTTCCCGCGTACTGGGGCTGTAATGTTGGGTGTTTCGTGAGACTCGGAGGGTGAGTTTCCGGGCTTCGACGCGTCGTTCATGAGAGGATCACCGCGTTGTTGAGCTCCTCCTGGCACTCAGAGTTGACTGTTTCTTTGAGAGTTCTCAGCGGACACTACGTGGAGGTGGGAGCTCGGCGTCCGCCAATAAATATTCACTTTATTCGTATTCATTTATTCATTCCGGACCACGAGGTCCCAAAACGTTCTTAAAATCCCCGCTAAGCTCTATGGAGTTAAGCAGGTCAACACCTAGTTGGACTCCCGCAACGGCCGAAGAAA
>JAXLQG010000050.1:0-23217 GCA_035928285.1 Vermiconidia calcicola
CCGTGTTCGTCCCCAGGCAATGAGGTGGTCTGATGATGACCTTGGCATTGTACAGGGTTGCGTGAGGGGCTGTGGCAGGGGTTTCCTGACGCTTGCCCATAGATCTGGATTCAAAACCCTGCATCGCATACAATGGGAGACGCACCTCTCATAATCTGTTGCCCAAAAGACATCCCCCGCACGCTGCCAACACAGAGCTTGCATCAATGGCTTCTTGCGCACCCATCTCTAAGTGCGATGAGGAAATATCAAAATGTCCAATCAGAGCGAACCACCTCAGGCATACCGTAGAAAGAAATCTTGGTCATTGGCTGTTTAGAAAAGAGAGAATACGCAAGTCACCCGGCATAAGTACTACATCGACATGGACTTGCATGACCATGAGCTGGGGGCAATGAACTTGATCTAAACTGACAATGGGGATATGATGGTAGCGGTCCAAACTTGGGTCTGTGCCAGGCTCGATCGAGTCACAGCTGGAAGAAAAAGGCCGGAACTTTTCCAAAGACGCGATGATTTGCAAATCAAATGCGTGAGGAACAGAAATGGCTTCGGCGGAGAGATGCTGAAGAAATACGGGTATAGCATACCTTCAAAAGGTGGTGTTGTTGGGTTGAAGGTTCCGAGCAGGTCGAAGGCAATTCGCAATGTTATTCGAGGAATATCGCACTACTCTCTTTCAAAGATAGAGTTCCAATCACGTCCTTCCCTGATAGGTTGGAATACGTCTAAGCTGCGCGTTTGCAGTCACTCCCTGGAAAGGGGGACGGGTCATGGGCTAACGCTGGCCAGACTCGTCTTTCGTCTTCGGTGGGGGGCCAAGGCGCTAGTCGAGAAGGTCAGACCACGTGTGCCATCACACATCCATTCAGCCTGTGCGCCGAAGAGCGAGCAACAAAATAGTGGCAATTAGCACTCCAAAGTGGAGTGACAAGAAAACACAGGCCGGGATTGCGTACTCCGTACTTGAGCTGATATTCGACTTTCTGCGTATACTTCTGAAAAAACACTTGGCCTTTAGATATGCCGATTCTCAAATGAGCCTGCATTTGACCCTAATTGATTGCGAGGTGACGTGACATGGTTTGCCATGATATCTGTCCATATTTGGTGGAGCGATTTGGCCATGCTTTCCGAACTGGAGGTCATGAGCACACTGGCGTGCGAGGACCAACATGTGAAGGCGTTGGCAGATCCGCCTGAATAACTGGAAATCAAGCAAGACGTTCGTTACTTCAGGTTGTGAAGTTCTTTGACGGAAAGTGTTGAAGGACCGGGCTGTAGTTTCTGTTTGCATGAACCATTTTTCATGAGGGAAGAATAACAATCAAACGCCATGAAATCGGGTGGAACAGGAATTTGAGAATAGTCTTGAATCAAATGGGTGGGCTCGCGCTGCGAAGCTAAAACGCACGCATGAAATACACCAGCATGTAGCCTAGTGCCTCCAAGTCATCGCGACAGGATTTTGGCTGCAAGCATGGTCAGCTGGCCTTCTTGCACCTCGAAACTAATTGCCACAATATTGGTTTTAGTTATGAGTAAGTGCGGTTCACAGTACAGTAGTAGGGCAGCCCGCATACTGTGTCTTTCAATACTCCATTCTCCATCCGCTCCGAGATTCAGCAAATAATTAGTTCTCATTTGACCCTAGAATTCCGGATCGAAGAATATTGCTCCACGCACGCCCTCGTGGCGAGTTGATCAGGTCCGAGGACTCGCTGATAACCAGCCACCGCTCTCTCATAGTGGATGGCAGCCTGGACGAACCGAGATCGTAACGCTAGAAGCTATGCTAGATTGTGAATGCTCGTCAGTGTTGAAGGATGCTCCTCCCCTGACACCTTCCTCCTCAGCTGCGACGTCTCTCGATGCATTTTCTCCGCCTCCTCGTACTTCATTCGATGCATCTCTTCTGGCTTCCAGGATACCATATCTTGGTCATAGGGTCTACATTGAAGCGCTTCGAGATAGAGCTGTTTTCCGCACTGCATATGCCATTTCGGAACAGACACGGCCATCAATTGACCAAGGCATGGCAGCGTTATCGAATATCCCAAGTTCTGAAAACGGATCCTGGTGGGAATCGATGTGGTAACGGTCAGACTCTTTCAACATGTGCCAGTCTGGTTGAGCATGATGGAAACTGTCCCAAAGGTGTGCCGTTGGCGATAAGCTGCTTCCCCAGTTCGGCGGGCGTTGTACAAGTTTCCGAACGGTATTGGATTGCTTGGTAGGTGCCACAGTTGCAGAACGATGTTTTGGTTCATCTTTGGGGTTTGCAACCGGCCTTGGAGAACATCAACAGGCCGGTAGTAAGACACCAAGTGCCAAATTGCGCCAGAGTCGTCACTACTTTTGACAGTGATGGTTTTCTTGACCAGGCTTTTGGCGTCGAAGTGCAAAAATTTCGCCAATGGGCCATGAAGCCGTTGGTGCCCATCGTCCGAGCCATTCTTCACCAGCTGACGGGTTTGGTCAGTTTCCGTGGTGTATAATTGATTTTGTGCAGCGGATCGCTCTCCATAGATGAGAAATTCACCTAAGATGCGACTGGGGCTCCAACGCCCTCCATCAGTCCAGCGCTGAATGCCGGATGCTTTTTTCTCGAACATGAAGACGTGTCCGCTTTGTGCGACAGAAGATCGTTCTGAAGAGGTAGGTCGTCTTTTGACCATTTGCAGACTGCCTCGGACGCACGCCTGGATCAGCATCACGGCATCTTCACGGGTGTCGACAAACCCGAAGCATGAAGACTGGAGGTCAAGATCAGACTGCATCATTAGGGCCCAGGAAAATCTCGAGAGTGTGAGGAAGACATTGACACCTGGAAAATGGGCAGTACTTATGAAGCACATACTTTATCCAAAAAGAACAAGTCGATTTCAATTAATTCCAATCTCCTTGCATAGGTGGCACAGAAGTCTCGGGTGGCTGCATAAGTGACACGTCGTGACTGATGTGACAGACCACATCGTTGTGGAAATGGTGATACATTGTGGAACACAAATAGTAGAACAATACTTCTTCTTTAATTGTGGGAGGCGAATGGAGTTAAATGAAGAAACCCAAGGGTGCTTTCATGCTTGAAAGCGAGCATGAGACGTTGTATCAACGATGTTGGGCTAGCTAATACGTCGTGCCAAGCAGGGTCACCATTGTTTGATGATCGGATGGCCATCCCAGCTCCTTGCATAGTGGGCAGATCACAAAGTTTGACCCCATGCACATTTGTGACAGATCCCAAAGTTCAAAACTTGTGCAACTGTGACTCCCCAATGGCAAACAGCGCGTTAATACTTTATTGGACAGGGGCTGAAGTCAGGTCTGGTATTCTAAAGGAAGCTGCCTGAGAGGTAATGGTGCACACAACTCATGTTCTTCTAGTATGTAGAATTGATTTTGCTGGGAACCTGCATTTCAGTTCAACTTCTATACGTGAATTAATTTCAGCTGGTAGTCGGAAGTTTACGTCGCGGATGAAGGCACCTTGCAGCACAGGGAGGAGAACAGAATCACTATCTAAGCTGTGCTACTCTTTCAGAGCGGATCCATTGTAAAAACTTCAGTTTTGAACGCCGTGGGTGATGTGGGACCTCTTGCGTTGAAATCCTCTCCAGGTTCTCGACAGAGATAGGCAAGAAGCCTTTCCGAAGCCAGCGTATCAGAATAATCCTCCCCGAGCAAGTTTTGATGCGGAGTCGTCAAGCCGCCAACCTTTCTGCCTCCGCAAGTTGGAGTAGGATGTAGCCGGTGGGGGAGAACGATCAGAATCAAACGTTGGAAACGAGCGGAAGAAGCCATCCAAGGGAGTTTCCGGCTCGTGCTTGTGGAGGGGAGAATCCTGCAGGTGCTGCTCAAGGGCTTTTTCGCTGCCGAAGGTGCGATCGCAGGATACGCAACTGGAGCTCAATTTTGTAGAGCTTGGTGCGCGTGCTAGTCGGCTCCTCCAGCACGAAAATGGTTGCCGTAATTAGTGCCCTTCAAGAAGCAACCGAAGCGTACCTTATCTCACTCTTTGGTGATTCGAATCTATGTGCCATCCATGCCACGAGAGTCACAACACAGCCCAAGGATCTCGCATCGGCACGTCGTCTGCGTCAGGATCACTTGGATTGGAAGTGACACTATTGCTTGACGAATGTGGAATTACTTCACGATAACTTGGAATTGCGTAACTAGGCCCTTTCAGAAGGGTGTTGTGTGTTTTGAATATGGATGAATATAGATTATTTGTACTCGCCGGATTCAGAGTGAGGCCCGGGGATAACGGAAACCCCGTTGTCCTTTAGCCAGGGCGTGCACGGGCCACAACTACCTCGACGGAGTTATGGCCCGTGCGCTCTAAATTTTACCGATCCGTCGGCTATCTTAATTAAACACCTAGTGTGTATGAAGCGCCTCGATCAGGGAAGGCGAAGGTAGTTATTCTGACCTCGCAGTGCCTTCCACGGGTGAAGGGGTGATACACACTAGTGTATAGACTCAGAATGTCGGTCCACGTTCGCTCTTCGGCAAGCAGATTTCAATCCCCGATCAACTGTTCTAGGTCGCAATAAAGACCGTACAACGGTTACAGCTTGACTTGTTTGCCGAAGTAGGAGGGCACAAAACAGATGGATCCGCCTAGGCAGGACCGGCTATTCAGCGAGCCAGTTCCTGGTTGAAAATGAGCCAAGTCCAACGGGTTAAGCCTCCATCTCCGGCGTTCTAAAGGTAAGTATAGGCTTTCGTGGTGGTGTTGAGGCGGCTCCTCAGGCACCGGATCATCCCCCAAAACTGACGAGCGGCCAGGCTGATATAGGGAGATGGCGACACCGGCGCTTAAGGCTGCGCCGTTGCTGCGCCCATATTAGCGGCGCGAACCCTTTGAGCGGCGGATTTGCACGGCGTTGGCTGAAGATGGCACCGCTATCGCGATACCAAGAATATTCTGGTATTGACTCCCACTATACCTCAGAAAGTGGGAGGGGTATGGATGACGGGACTGTAGGGCTGGGTTGGGGGTTTGTAGCTCGACCATAGCCCAAGGCTGAATAGGAGAGTTTGGTGGGACAAGGTTAACCTGGGGCATGCTGAATTTGTTTCATGGCTAAATACTCCTGGGCTATAAGGTGTCCTTCTGTACGGTGTTCACGTAAAGAGGTCTATGAAAGCCGCCTAATAGAATCACAGCTGACGCGGCGTGTAAATTAGACAGTGGTAATGTGCTGCCATCTCGCTTAGCCAAAGGAGACTTGGAAATAGCGCCACGGCAGCAAACCAAACGCTCAGGCGACGGCAGAGACAATACTATTGAGACTAGAATACATTGTGCATACCTCAATTCTCCGGGTCGAACAAATATACTTTAGCGTCCGAAATATTGTTCTCGAGTAAGCCTAATAATTAAGGTACATGCATCATTGCGGCAATATATCTCCGATGCAAGCTCGGCACATGACCAGGTAAAGGCCCGCGGCAAGGCAAGCATACGGCTTCCCGTGAATTCTAGATAACGTGGCGCTGCAGCGGACACCAGATGAGACAAGAGCTTGGTCAAACTATGGTCGGCGCGTCGACCCAAGGCAGACACGCCATCGAGACATGGCAAGCTCTTTCCTCACTTACTCCAGAACGATTGAGGTTTCAATCCCGGCCGACTCTCGCCTACTGGACCTTTCCCTAGGTTTTCCCACGCCTCTCAACATGCTAAGCATTCTGCTTGTCCCCGGTGTGTTACATTACGTTTTGGCCGCAGCTTCGCCTCCCCTTACCGTTAAATCAGTTCTGAGGCACGAGGGACGGCTTGATGCAAACTCGTACGCATTCAAATACCAGAAAAGCTGCGGTGGAACATTCGGGAGAACAGGGTTGAAACAGGAGGCCTTGGACACCGCTCAGACCCACAACACCGAAGAAGTAATATCACCTTCTATTCACCTGTTTTGGACCACGACTCCCTCATCAGCTCAGCGCCTTGGCCGTTAAAAGTTACTGGCTCGAGATCCACCTCGGGATCTGCATCAGACTTCGTCTCAATCTCTGTTGGCGTTTGACTCTCTAAAACTGTACCGGGACATTTGATGGTTAGATCCAGGTTTAATTGTGCTTAGGATTATGAGTTCGGCGGAGCTTAGCCGCCGATTCTGCCGTCCGTCATACTGGCCACAGTAGTCAGTACTGTACTGTGTAGTATCAGCGGCACACTGCTGTTATCGCCGCAACCGGAATGGATTGTCACACGCCTCGGAGCGCGAAACTCAATTCGACAGCATACCTCGACAGTGACCTTCACACTGTTCAGCCCCTGCTGTATTTATGAACACTAAGCTTTGGCCATTTTCCATACTCCTGTATCCAATTCCTTCTTTGCCTTGCAACGATTGCAGAGGTATTTCTTCTTGGATTCACGAAGATTAGCTGTACTAGAGGTGTTGCCACCCGCGTCACAATCATGACATTAGGTTCGGGCCGGTCGTCAGTAAGTGGCGTGCAGCCACGTCAGTGATTGTAAAGGATGGAGTTTTAGGCTGAGAATGCCTAGTATTGTCCAAGCGACCTCCAAGTGCCATGTTACTTGGGCTGAAGAGAGCAAGATTGACTAGGCTCTGCATTAGGCTAGGAACCATCACCTCCGGGCCCAAACCGCTGCCTATCTTCCCCCGCTCCCTGCACAAGGGCCGCATCTGCATGTATGAGTTGTCATGCTTGGCAACGAACAAAGAGAAGATAACTCCTCCAACCTCATCCATAAAATTGATGTTGTGGCGTGTCTCAAGTATGTACAACCTATCCATACCCGCCGTCTATCTTCCGCGACATTTCATCTTTTATGTTGTATCACTGTTCTTCACACTGCAAGTGAGCTCCATTGATAACAGTATTTCGGAGATATCTACCTCTGTCTTGCTGGCTTCGCTGAAATTGTATGTGATATCGCCTCTGTAAATCTTAGCTTCTATCGTGCGGCCAGCTGACCGCGGCAAAATAATCAGTCTGCAGACGTCGTCCGAATATTCCGACCTCACAATATTTTGTGGTGACCCAGAAGTTCAAGGTGCACAAGAGTGTCATCTGTCCCCGATCAAAGTTCTTTTCAACGTGTTGCAAGTGGGGCAAAGTAAGTAGTCGATTCGACCTCCTTGGTGTAGGAGCTCAAGACGTGTCCAGAACGGTGCGGAGAAAAAGGAGGTCACACTCGAGGATGACGACCCGAGACTTGTCAAATTGATGATTGACTACTTCTACCAATTGGAGTATGATGATGCTACAAGGTTAGAAAAAGCAGAGGCAGAAGCTACAAGTGACGGGAAAGAGCCAGACTCCCCAGTGCAGAAGAACATTGACTTCTACGAAAAGGTTGCTTCGACCCAAGAAGTACGCGACGAAGTAAATGTCTCTATCGACTTTACTCCGAACAATCTGGTCGCTGAGTAAGAACTGACCACGGATGTGGGATTCGTGGCACAGCAGAGATCGAGCAACCAGGGCAAAAGGGAGACGAAACGAAAACCTCCAGTTGCTGAAGAAGAGCCTTTCCAATGTACTGAAACAGGATACTCGAAGCAAGAGACACGGCCGATAGATGACGATATAGTTGACTGAATGAGTCCGATCTACATCTCTCGTAGGTTAAAACGGCTCAACGAAATAGCTTGGCTCCCCGGGATGGACCACCCGCTCAATTTTGTATGCTATAGGAGCTGATCAAAAAGGCTGGCGCTACTCGCTAGCTGGGGAAGGGGTCCAGGACCGTGACGCAATAGCACATCCAGCTAAACTGGGTGAAGACGAGGTCTTCAACCCGTTGTGCGTCATTTTGGAGACAGAGCCGTGCCGCAATACCTGTATGAGAAAACATTGCATAGCTTCCCACCCATAAGCTTTCACGGATAACAGGCAGCCATTTGGTCTAGTTGCAGCCGCTCGACGTCTTCGGAGCTGACCTCCAGGTCGACCATGGTCAAACTTGGAGAGGCCGCCCTGAGTGCACGAAATTTTAGGGCCTGTAGATTGGAGGTTCCTCGTCAGTACTCAGCTAATCCATCGCTCAGCTATTCCTAAGTTAGCCGTGACTTTTCGGATATGGCTCAGTCTATCGTAGCTGAAGCATGTTCAGATTTTCACTTCAATGGGTACGGACACATTATTGATCCTCGCCAGATAGAATTCTCACTTCAAAGCCAATATCTAGACAGTCATGACCTATCGTTGGGACTTCTCGTGGCCGGGCTTCTTTTCTTCTACAACATCTCCTTTGCTGATCGTGATGGCGCTCCCCTTCCTGGAGCAGGACCAACACAGACAAATGCAAAACACAAATTACTCGATATAGATCGTGGAAAAGCACTCCGCTTTACTTGAAGCGGCCCGCGAAGAACAGATCCCGGTGGACGCCGACCGACGCAAGTGGCAATGACGGCATATCCGTAGGCGGGCCGATAGAGTCTGCAAGAGGCTGCGGCAGCGTTGACATCGTGGACGGATCGAGCTTTCAGCGCAGGCGCTTCAGTCGCAGCTTCTCTTTACGTGTGTATCAATTGAAGCTGCGGGAGAAGCGACCCACGTGACTGAGGCTTGTTCCTCGAATTGTCTTTAGTGGTCAGACACGCCCAGCCGTAGTCGGGTCGGTCCTCCGCTGTTTGATGATCAGTGTGCATGTACTTGTCAACGACCCTAACCTGAGATATACGAATCAAAGTAACCATATTCTGCGTTGGTACACATGGCAAGTTTCTTTACAGATGTGGATACTGCTGCCGCAGGCCAGGAAGAGTCGCTACGCATATGGTGAAGTTTTATCGCCGTCCCAATCAGCGTTACTGCCAAGTTCAGCGAGAATTACACTTTGATTTCCTTCTCATGACACTCGGTGCATGGCGACCGTGGCGTCTCAAATGGTAATATGCTCCTAGAGCCTTGCTGGCAACAGCAATACCAACGTGCGCTAATGTATCTGGGCCGGGGCCAGGCTGTGCCATAACTCGTGACGTCTTGCTCATATCCTTTCGCACGCACGACGCATCTTATACTCACCAGTCCTCTCCGTAACTATCGGATTGCCGAGAGTGGAATCGGTATTTCGTCCTTCCGCGCCATTTCTCAAGCGATTGAGGACGGGCCAATGACCTGCTATGAGTGCTATTCTTTGTCATAACGTCATGTTTTATGCGTCATCGAACTCTGACTTTTCTGGCTGGTCTTGGGGAATGCCAGTTCATGGACTCATTCACACATGCCGTCAAGGCTCGAGCACTGACCGCGGCATTAGATGCTAACCCTGTAAAATACCGCAATATTGGCAGATATATCGGGTTCCGCATGCACAGACCCTCAAAGGAGTTTGGAGGGGTTCGACGATTGGTATGGCAAGGCAGCGAAAACACCCCAGGCAATACTATTTGAATCGCGATCATCCTCCAACCGACTTTTCAATGAGTACCAGCACCACGTGGACCAAGCTATGGAAAGTCTTCTGGAATCGATGAAGTACTCCGATCTTACTTCAACGTGTGAAGGTCGAAGAATCCCAACCCACCGCGCGATAATTTGTCCGCAGTCGGGATTTTTCGATGCTGCTTGTAGTGGGAAGTTTCGTGTCAGTCTGATTGGGAGGAACGTGGCGGACATTGCTGACTGTTGTCCAGGAAAGTGAGTCTCAGAACATCAATCTCGAAAATGATGATGTGGGAAGCCTCAGGAAAATGTTGTCCTTTATGTACACTGGTACATATGAGGATGAGCAGACAGCATTGAGTGCTTCCCAGCTGGAAACGCAGGTTGAAGACTCAAGCAGCATACATTCCCTAGGCGCCGAAAATACCTCGGAAGACAGATCTCCTGTGCTCTGGAGTGGTGTTGGAGTATATGCATTGGCCGACAAATACGACGTACAACCTTTGAAAATCCTGGCCCGACAACGATTCCAAGACTGGGTCCGACTTAATTGGCAACACCACGAACTACCCGCCCTCGCAAGGGAAGTATTTGATACGACGCCTTCAAGCGACCTAGGCCTGCGAGAAGAGATTGCGAAGACACTGGCCGAACATTGCACGGCACTACTGCCACAAGAGGACTGGGCTCATACGCTCGAAGAGAATGCACAGATGAGTTACATGGTTGCAGTCAAACTGTCGAGCAAATTGGAAAAATATGCTGCGGAGCCTCCAACAATGTCATCCCTCCGAGATAAAATGAATAATAGGCGCCAGTGCAGGCATTGTGGAGCCGCATTTAATGCATGTATCGATGCGTTGGAGCCAGAATCCTGCGATGCAGAGAATGTAGGACCCGACATTAATGGCTACAGTACAATACAGCGGATCTGGAGAGCACCTGTCGTGCATCATGCGAAGATATACGCCTCGATGCTTGTGCACCACGTCTTGTAGCTACCCTCTGATGCTGGGTGAAGTGCATTGCCATTGTGTTCTGGTCGACAGGTACAAAATAATGTAGCTCGCCCAGCACATCCACATACAGCACGAAGCTATGTAGACCAGAGATTATTCTTTGGGGATCCTGATCCTTTAGTTGTCCTCCGAACTTTGTCGACCATTCTTGAGCCTGTTCTTGGGGACCGTGTGGATAATTTTGTGGGTAGTGATGATGAGAAAGAAAAGGCTATATCTAGGTGTAACTGTGCAGTAGGTAAAAGTGTCAGACCAGTAAATAAGAGAATATTTATGCTATCCTTAAAATCACCGGGATACCGTTGTAAAAAGAGCGTATATGAAACTGTAAAGTTTATTCTAAGTACAGTATCCACAGTTGAGAGCGGGCCAAGTAACCCGAGGAGCCGAACACGAGAGTGTAAGCAATAGCTGAAATTCTAATATGCTTTAATTTTGAGGGGGAGCGCTGGCCCGTAGTTCCTAGGGTGTACAATGCGGCAGTACGTAAATGTTCCTCACGCGTTTGTCTATAGTAGATACTCACATTCGGCTTCATGACAAGGCGATAGAGCTGAAATCAAGACCTGAAATACAATTGTGGCTGGTTGTGGCCTTGCAGCAACTCACCTTTTCTCTCATGAATTTAAAACTGAGATACACAGGGGAGTGGTAATGGGCTACGCTAGGTAGGACGCATCTCCTAAGAAAGAAAATGTCCTAGGTCGGCGGTCGGAATAGTGAGCGATCCTAGATATCGATGCGTCCCAGGACAGGCGGCCTAGGACAGCTTCAGTTCTGGGATGGCGCACTCAGAACACTCGGAAGTCCCCAGGACTGCCCCGCTCCCAGGGGCCGTGTCCCACTGCATTAAGTGAGTAGTTGTTATACAACCTCCCTCAAGAAGCTATGTAAATTGACGTGGTGTTGTCGTGGCCACGGTAAGACAATGAGAACAACTCTTTCATGCTCGCAGTAGAACAGGCTTATCTTGTCTGGATGGAGCGCCCGCGACAAATCCTTCAGTCGCTTCTCATAGTGTTCCCACGTCAAGTCTGCCGTCGGGGCAATGCCAACAAGATCGAATGGATCAAATTTGATAGCATTCATTCACAAGTCATCCTCTGCCATCTGTACAAGGTCATCATCATCTTCCATGCTGAACAATGCGGAGGGTCGGCTTCAAGTGTTGCCGAGGAGGTCAGGTGCAGTGCTGTGTCTGAGAGGGTGCAGGAGACAAAAGGACTAAGAGACCCGGATAGAGACCTTCGCTCACGCCCCGGAGTCCTCAATGTTACCTCCGAAGCAATAGCGTGGACCTACATTCCGCGTCAAAGACGACAAAGCGTCACATCGGACCGGACTGGTGGACTTTTCTTGTTCCCCGGTGTCCGCATGACCTGAAGAAGGGCATCTTCGTGCGCAGCTCTCAGAACACTCCCGAAAAGTTATCGAGGAGAGGACGCAGTCGGACCGGGTGGATGGAGGAATGGCATGGCCATTCGAGAAATACACCCAGGTGTTGTAAGACGAGGTCCCGAAGCGGACCTTGGTCAATGAGCGCCCTTGCCGGACAAGGTTGAATAGCTCCATAGCACAAAGTGTTATATTCGAAGTCATTCCCATCTATCGTGATCCGCACCTGCCCTCCTAGTATCCCGTACTAACGTCCAAACACCCACTTCCGGCCAGGAAAACTTCAGATCCTAACCCGATCTTACTTACTTTCTCGCAAATCGAGAAACCTACTTCTAAAGATGTCTCACGATCACACTGACCCCTTTATGGATCAAGGCCACGCAGGCCCTGCTGGTCCTGCCAGCCCGCACCAGAATCGGGCTGAGGAGCTTCTTGCTCGCATGACACATACGATCCAAGAGGTCGACACTACCCTTCCACCAGAGGAGCGTCGACAAGTTGCGGCCAACATTAGACAGGGTCTTAACACCTGGGTACACCAGTATATAGGCACCCCGGAGACTGAGACCACGCCTAGTCAGCCTTAGACCACTCCTGAGTATGCCCCGGCTCCTGCTCCGCATGCTCCGACTACTGGAAGGACATGGATCCCCTGGAGTCGCCTTATCCGGCCTCCCCGGATTTAACTTGTAGGCTCCACCGCGATATGGCGGAGAACGCGACCACGATGTCGCTAAAGTATGGGTCATCCATATGGAACGCTGGTTAGAGCTTCGCGAAACCCTTATGGGTAAGATTATCTCCGACAAAGCCAAGATCAGCCTTGCAGCCAACTTCTTCGAAAAGAAAGCTTCTGCATGGTGGAATCTAAGCTACGAACATGCGCGCGAAGGCGAGGCAAGTCCTGCTAGCGTAACCACTTGGGCTGACTTCAAAACCGAATTGCTCAATCAGTTCGGCGACGTCCGAACGCAGGAACAACGACGTGACGAGTTCGACTCGCTTCGTCAGACCGGCACTGTGCTTTCCTTTTATCAGGCCATCGACGCTCACCGCTTATACCTATCTCCGAAGCCAACGGACAACGATTGTCTCCTTGTCTTCAAACGAGGTCTTAAGGAGAAGATCCGACATCGCATCGAGTTCCTACCGGATAACCTTGTCCCCTCCACCTTTAGGGAGTATACTCTTTTCGCTGACAAGAGTGAACGCGAAAGCCTAGTCACTGCTAGACGCGTCCCGTTCTTTAAACCTAGACAGTCCTTCGTACTAACGAAGCCTAATATCCACGTCAAGGTCACCCCTCGTAGAGGTTACGACCACGACGGAGATGTCGAAATGACGCTCAATGCAAATATGGCCTACCCAAAACGGACTCCTTTCCTAGGAAACAAGTCTCCGAAGGAAAATACTCGTCGACCTGCTACTTTCACGCCGACCGGAGCCAATCGAGAAAGTCTCGGCACCCGCCGATGCTTCCGGTGCAACTCCGTAGATCACCTCCTCCGAGACTGCCCTAAACCAGAGCTTCCCCTAAAGACTCCCACAAGATGTGGCTTTCGAGGAAGCCAGGGAAAAGGTCGGAGTCGTTAGACCAAGTGGCGTTTGACGACTCGACCCCAAGGACCACTCATGATACCGAGCTACTCGAAGAAGAGCCGATGGACGACGAACCCCTGTCTAGTAGCCACTTTGATGTCTCGCTCGCAGCCCACGACAACACCCCATTTGGAAAAGAAAATGAGGGATACAATGTCGTGAATGGCTCCCTTGGATGGCATAGCTCGCCTAAGCCAATTACTATCCTTATGGATACTGGGTCGGAGTTATCCTACGTCTCGAAGCGAGCCGCAGAATCGCTTCGGGCTGACAACAAGGTAATGCGATCTGCTCCGCTTGCCGTTCGACTGACCGATGGCACCGTAACCGAGAGTCGAGAAGCCCTTCGTACCGGCTTGACTGTTGGGAGCTTTCGATCTAGAGTTAACCTGCGCATCCTACCATGGGATACGTACGATGTTATCCTAGGGCTCGACTGGCTCCGGCAACACCAAGGGTACTGGGACTTTCAACTCCAACGCATCATCGTGTTCGACCACAAAGGAAAATCCACTGTAATTCCGCTCCGTCCCCTACGCACCATCGATGCAGAAGGATTAGAGAGCGTGGGACTCAATTTATTAAGCTTCCGGAAGGCCACGAAGACGCTTCGGAAGCTAGCGAAACGTCTAATTAAGAGGGACGAGCCCACACCTACTCTCTACGTTATTAAACAATCCGACGAAACGAAGGAAAGCCTAAAAGCTTTGTACCATCGGACGTCCAGAAGATTCCATGCTGTCCTGAAGAAGTACGAACGCGTCCTGATGGATGACCTAGCCGTTAAGTTTCCGCATCAGCGCATTGTCAAACATGACATTGACACTGGAGATGCCAACCCTATCAATCTCGCCTATTACCCTCTGTCCAAAGAGCATCGAGACGAGCAAGACAGACAAATCAAGACCCTTCTCGAACAGGGCCTGATTCAGCCTTCGCGGAGCCCCTGGGGTTTCCCTGTCTTGTTCGTTCCGAAGCCAGGAGGTAAGTGGCGGATGTGCATTGACTACCGTCTTCTCAACGACGTTACCGTCAAAGACGCCTATCCTCTTCCGAGGATCCAAGATTGCCTCGATGACATTGGAGCCGCAAGATTCCTTTCCAAGATCGACCTGACGCAGGGATACTACCAAATCGAGATGGCCGACAGTTCCATCCAGAAGACAGCTTTCAAGACTCGATCTGGGAAATATGAATTCCTAGCGATGCCTTTTGGCCTGACCAATGCCCCGTCAACCTTCCAGAGAATCATGAATGACGCGCTGCGCCCCTTTATCGGGAAGTTTGTCGTCGTGTACCTGGACGACATCCTGATCTTCTCGAAGACAGAGACGGAGCATACAGTGCACCTTGACAAGGTCCTCGAGGCCCTGCAAGCCAACGAGCTCTTCGCGAAACCCTCGAAGTGCACGATCGGTGTCGCCTCGCTAGAGTTCTGTGGACATATCATCGGCAACAACCGCTGCAAGCCTACTCCTGCTAAAGTCTCTTCGATCACCGAGTGGCCCCAACCCAGGAATGTACACGAAGTGCGTCAATTATTAGGGCTTGTGTCCTACTACCGAAGGTACATCCGAGACTTCGCCAAAGTAGCTGCGCCGTTGTCCGACTTGCTTGTCGAAGCTGATGCAGAGCTCCGGAAGAAGCGCTTTCGACCTATACAATGGAATCCACAGTGCGAATACGCCTTTCGGACTCTGAAAGATGCCCTTGCAAACGACCCTGTTCTGATCCAAGTCGACGAAACAAAGCCTTTCCGCATTGAAACTGATTGTTCCGAATGGGCCCTGGGATGTGTACTAACCCAGGAGGGCCAGGACGGCAAATAACATCCTGTTGCATACGACGGCCGCAAGCTTAACGGAGCCGAACTTAACTACTCGATCCAAGAGAAGGAGCTCCTAGCCATTAAGCATGCTCTCCGAACCTGGTCCGCATACATTCAAAATGGACATGTCACCACTGTTATCACCGATCATGAGAGCCTTAAGTACCTTGCCACGACACGAACCCCGTCAAAATTGGCTCGATGGATTGACGAGTTCTCGGAGTATCGGTTGGACATTCGGTACCGCAAGGGATCCGAAGTAGTGGTCCCTGATGCCATCTCTCGAAGACCAGACTTCATGGGGACGGGTCCTGCAAACCTTGCATGGCAGCTGGAGCAAGGAGTTACCCTTGCCGCGACGCAAGCCCGGCCTGCAAATGACGAACTCCAATGGGAGGAGGCCATGATCAGATATCTCTCCCAACGCCGTCATTACCCAGACGAAGTTCTGCCCGGCGAGGACTTAGAACAAAGACAACGAGACCTAAAAGTCATCGGCACTGTCCCGGACCTCGATGAGTATTGGTCCGAAGACAATCGCCTATTTCGAAAGGTAGGAAGGTACTTTGTGCCCTTTATCGCTGCCCCCTTCCGCCGAGACTTCGTCGAGTACTACCATAAGCACTATGGGCATTACAGCGCCCCTGCACTCGAAGGCATAGTGACGATGCGAGGATGGTGGCCGCGGATGAAGAACGATATCATCGATTTTGCTCGACGTTGCAAGGATTGTCAACTAGCCCAGAGGCCAAAGAAGAGACACGAAGAGCCCTTCTCCCAGGTCCGCATGACGGCCAGACCGTTTGAGAAGTGGGCTATCGACTTCGTTGGCCCTCTACGAGCAACTCCGCATCATAACCGATGGATCCGAACTGCGATTGACTTCGCCACTGGATGGCCCATTGCCAAAGCCGTTCCCGAAGCAACCGACGAAGTAGTAGCGGACTTCCTATTCGACATTTACTGTCAATATGGAGCCTTCCGAGAACTCCTTTTAGACAACGGGGCCAATCTTAGGGCTCAAGTCGTCACCTACTACCTCGATCGTGTTAAGGTTAGGCATAGAACAACCACGCCGTACCATCCCCAGACCAACGGGAAGGTAGAAAGGTTCAATGGAATGCTCGGAGCAATCCTCACGAAGCAACTAATGGGAAAACCAGTCATCCTGTGAGATGAATACCTCGCTTCAGCCCTCTTCGCGACCAGAATCCGGGTCCACGCCAACACGGGCCTAAGCCCATATTAACTTGTTTACGGGATCGAACCACGTCTTACTGGAGACCAACAGGACTTCGACCT
This sequence comes from Vermiconidia calcicola, assembly GCA_035928285.1. Taxonomy (NCBI): domain Eukaryota; kingdom Fungi; phylum Ascomycota; class Dothideomycetes; order Mycosphaerellales; family Extremaceae; genus Vermiconidia; species Vermiconidia calcicola. The sequence continues at coordinate 16,525 of JAXLQG010000050.1, forward strand.
AAACAACGTGGATGCCGACTTCGCGGAGAGAGTCGAGAAGCTGCAAACAGCACGCCACGAGGCTAACCGAAAGCTCGTCCAGCGTGGCTACTACTCTCGGCATTTGAGGTCAGAACAACTCAACCAGCTGACGTAGGATTCCAGAATGGAGACTGGGTCCTCGTCAAGAACGAAGCCCGAGAGAAGTTTAAACCAACTTACTTCGGACCTTTCCAGGTGCTGAAGAAGTTATGGTTTGGCACGTACGTGCTACAAACTGAGGAGGAAAAGGTCCTCAGAATGCCTGTCCATGGAAGTCGTCTACATGGGTATCGAGCCTCTGCGAAGGACAAAGACACCTTTAAGGCAGTAACCCGTGCATGGCAGGAACAGCTCAAGAGGGTCGAAGTGGTGAAACCCTCTCTCGAAGTCCTCAAAATTTTGGACAAAGACGATACCCCCCCTAGTTATCATGAACTTTCGATGATAACAAAAGCAGAATGGCTCGAGCAGGAACGATCAGGAGATCGTTCAGTTAAAGTAGGGGAGGGTCAAGGAGCTGAGAAGACGCTGCAAGATAGACGGCGACGCGCAAACAAGGGCACCAAGAAGGTTACGAACCAAAATTCACCCAACACTGGCTTTGAGCCACGGATCCGTAACGAACAACCTGGACGAGATGCTATCGTGCCAGAAGAACCTTCAGCCCTAGAGCAGGATGCTCCGTCGACGACAACAGTCGCGCAAGCCTTTCGGGAGGAAGGTGCCCGCACGTTGGAAGAGATGTTACCCCTGAACGACCGACCTCCGAGTCCTTTGGGACACAACACCCAAGGAAGGTCATCGATGGTCACCCAGGAACCGAGTGCTTCGGCACAAGACACGAACACTCCAGACCCTAGCCTGCTGAGTACACGGCCGGCTAAGGGCGGAGGAACGAATGATACCGAGATGGAAACGGAATACCACTCGGATATACAAGGCTATACAAGGGGACCCCTCGGCGTAAGCCCAGAGCCCCCCGCGTATATGCGCGATACCCGCGACAACCCGCAGAGCCCTCCAGAAGATGATACTGAGATGAATGAGCCGCCGGACGAGACGTCCCACGACCTAGACGACGTTCCGATAGCGGAAGTTGAAGATGAGGTTTTGAGGACGCCGAAGCCCATTCCACCTTCTCCGAAGAAAGGCAAGAGGACCAAGAACCGTCTGTACTACGAGGATCCCAGCCTACCTCCACGAGAAAGGACCAATGTAGATGGCAGATCGCTTCGGCAACGTCTAGAACGCTCACGGCGTCTTCAAGGAAACTAGATCGTACTCAACATTGTTTTTAGAATTTTCTATGGGACCAACGCGTACAACACCGAAGGCAATATCAGGTCTCTTCTCTCCGCCAACGACATCTCAGAGAAGTCCTGCAAGCCTTCAAAGACCGTAGTCTGCTTCGATCACTCAACACAAGCAAAGAAATTAGGAAGCACCCTTCAATATCCTGCATCCACGCTCTCCACCCTCATTGCGACGGACCGACCGAAGGCTGCCGAGAGCCGGGTCGAGAACCTTGCTCCGAACCACGCTGAGACCCATTGTGAGAGCTATGCTGAGGAGTACCTGGTGGTCGGACGTTGACTGCCTAGAATTCTGTGGGCAGCTCATTGAGACTGGCTACTACTATGCCAACCTAAGCCTCGATCAGCGAACGTTGATCAGCCGAAAATGGCTGAGTACCCTGCGGATGCAGAAGATCCCGACCTACTAAGGGAGACAGCGCGACGCCCCCAGGAGAACGCTGCTCGTTAAGGATCGAGGCATAGCCCGAACTTCGCTGGATCGAGCGAGCGTCCAAGGGATTGCTTTGCTGCGAAGATGACTGAACTGGTGTCGACGGCTGAAAAGGACTGACTCCAGCTGTGACCGAAGAGCGAGACGTTTGCGGTGGCATCGGCTGCTCGACAGGCATCGTATACTGACCTGAGGACGGCTGAGGCTGCTGCTGGGCTTGGTAGCCATGGTACGGGGACTGCTGACCATACTGTGGTGGTGGCAGACCGTACTGTGGTGGTAGCGAACCGTACTGCGGTGGTGGCAGACCGTACTCTGACTGCGGCTGGCCGTATTGAGGCTGCAGCGTGCTATGCTGAGCCTGTTGGAAGCCTGAGTTCATGGGTGGCAACTGAATTCCCAGCCCCTAAGGGTAAGCTGGGTGGCTTTGAGACTAGACGACAGGCTGCTGGACTGGCGCTTAAGCAGCCACAGCGAGAAGTGGGATCGGCGTGAATGCCGCAGCTCGACCGGCCGACTCCAATAGCGCCTGACGATGGACCGATGGCGATCGGTTTGGGGACGGTTGCGCCTTCGTCAAGCTTTGAGACGACGAGGAAGTCTTTGGACGAACTGGAGTGATCCGCTTAGGAAACTCGTCGCTGGCTCGCAGATCGTTGGCATCCAGCAACATTATCACAAATTGGAGCAACCGAGTGATGATTCTGTCCCGCTTCTCTCTCGTCTCGAAAGCTGGAACGCGGACCTCCAGCATGTTGTCTTCGTCCCACTCGAACTGTGCCGTGCCACCCCCGAGCGAGTTCTTCTTGTCCGTCGGAACGAAGTGGAACGAAGCATCCTGCTTGACGATGGTCGTCCCACCAGTAGCCAGCTCTTCTTGCTTGGAGCGGCGTGGCGATGATGGCACCTTCTGCTTCTTCGACCTCAACCCGGAAGCCACGGAGCCCGAAGGCGCAGAAGAAGGTGCCGAACGCTTTTGGCCGCGTACCGGAGTAGACGGCGGTGCAGGAGAAACCTCGACCGTCGACGCAACCGCAGAGTATTCCTTCCGACCTTTTGCCAACGAGCAAGCTGCGTTTCGCATCGCACAAGATACACACTTCCCTGAGAACAAGTACTCTGCGTTCTGATGACCGATCGGCAAATTGTTCGCGACGACGGACACACATTCGAAGAAAACGGGTTCCGCATTCGACGCCGGATCGACCACCGAAGCACACGCATCGCAGTGAGCATCCGCAGGCTGGATGTCACCGACGGTGTATCCTAACATACAGCTCACGACGTTGTTTTGTTTAAAGTTCCGATTGCCGTAGTACTCTAGCGGCCGAACCATTGGCATCAGCCGCATTGTCAGCCAGGAAACACTCAAGATACTGCGAGTGTCAAGCAGTTTAACGAGATCTGCATGCTGCAAGACGTCGGCCTGGCTGTTAGGACCAATGCCGTTCTTAACCTCTACACCAGTCAGCCCTACTCCACGAGTACCAGGGATAAACTCACTCTAACCTAATTCTTGATCGGTCTCTGGCGGTGATCGCGGTGCGCATTGATATGAGCTATCAGCCAATTCATTGCTTCTATGTAGTACTTCGTATTGGGTACAGGAAGATTCGAAGACCGGCTCGTGCCACGAGTCTGCGGACGACTCATGACTGCTGACGAGGCTTGTTGAAGCTCAAGAGAAGAGAAGAAGGAGGTCTGAGGACGAGACCAAGCGACGAGGAGAAGGAGATGTGGTATGAAGGAAGCAGAGAAAGAGGGAGGAGGAAGGGCCTTTTATGCACCCCCAGGGGGACTTCGGACGAGCTCCGACGCCACCTCGAACCCATGGCAGTGAAAGAAGGACCCTGAGTCTTCACCCTGAGGCATGCCAAACCTGCTTAAGGCTGCAATGAGCTGAGACATGGAGAGAGGTGAGGCCTACAATGAGCACTTCACAGGGCATGTGGGAAGGGTAAGTGAGGCATCTGGCCTGTGTCCTTCGGGCACATGCAACCTGCAACTGAGTGCTCCCAGACAAGCTTGTGAAATGCAAACTGAGCGTTGAATTGAAATGTGTGAGCTGGCATTGCCCTGGGACACTATTGGGACTGCCAAAGGCTCTCTACAGGCTGGTCGGAATGCTTTGAGGCATGCTCGACGGCTTGCTAAGATGAGGACATCAAGGCTAAGTAGGGGAGGATGTGATTACTAAGGCGCCAAGGCATGTAAAGACATGCCTCCGGACAACGCCTGTTGTCATGGCTTGGTAATCGCTCGACGCCCTTCGTAAACTATATAGCCTGACGTCTCCCCCGACGCATTTTAATTTGACAAGTTCCCCCGTTTTAATCACAGCAAGGCTGACACAGGTCACGTGATGATCAAGAAAAGGGAATGCTCGTTGTAGAGGCGTTGCAGTGTTGCATGGCAACACCTACAACAGTGCAACACCCAGACCTTCCCTTACAGGAAGCAACCTATATATATAGTCACAGCCATAGACACTTCTAGACCAAGTGTAGTCAACCTCGTTATCAAACCCAGTGTTACCTTTACACCTGGGGTTCATATCGTACCTTAGTTAGGAGTAGTGCAAGTGACTACTCCGCTCTCTGCAGTCTAACCGCATTGGCCCTGTGCTCTGCCGCGAGCCCCAAGGACCCCTGAGCATCAAACACGGAACGTCAGACGACGTGAAGAGCCGATACTTGACAGTATCAGTTTCAGGACCGCAACATCCTGGGATGAATAATATCTGAGGATGGTATCAGTTTCAGGAGAGCTACCTCCTATGATGGATAAGCTCCGAGGATGGTACCCATACTGGGAACCCCGCCTCCTATTAGCAATTGGCTCTGAGGATGTCGGTTACATGACGAAAGGGACCAGTTTTGGGACCCCTTGCGCAGTGCAGGCTTTGTATCGTTTTATTCCTCACCTCCTGGCTTCTGGCCCGGCTACCGGCTAAACTTCCGTTTCAGCCAAGCGTGGCTGCGCGGATAAAACCTTCCCCGATTACCTTCAAGCAACCCCAGACATCATCACCAACATGTGCGAATCCTCGCCCTACCACGTCCAATGCGGAGTTAAGGCCCGTGACCGATTTTGGATCAAAGAACAACCCTATTCCGTCACCGACATGCTGGATAGGACGAGCTTGCCGAGCTGTTCGTTGGCAGCACAATCTACCAAGCATTTCTAAATGCTCTGAGTTACCACCAATGGCATAGCCCCGTCAGCCGCAAGATCGTGAAGGCGTATGTGCAGGATGGGACATACTATTCTGAGCCGGTCTTTGCACAATTTGATGCCATCCATGGGGCCGATGGAAAGGGAGAAGGCACTGGGCAAGGCTATCTCACCGCCTACCGCCACCCGTGCCATTATCTTCATCCAAGCAGACAGTTCCGCGATTGGCCTGATGGCAGTCTTGGCAGTGGGGATGGCAGGGGTTTCTACCTGTGACATCACGGTCCAACAGGGTCAGGCTGTTAAGAAGGGTGAGGAAATTGGGATGTTTCATTTCGGTGGATCAACACATTGTCTGTTATTCAGAAAGGGCGTCGACGTCCACGGATTTCCCGAGCCAGGAAGGAAGCATAATGTTCCTGTGCGCGGTGGACTCGCTGTTGTAGGATCTACTAGCAGTCCATACAAAATCACAAGCGAATAATTGTTCCAACCATTATATATCTGATCAGATACCGCAACCAAGCTCTCCATTCCCCTTTACGTACTCATTGCAATGGATTGAAGCTCTGTTCGTGAATTGAGGGTGTGAAATATGCCTCCAAACTCAGCAGTCTTCTCGTTGAAGGAGCATGACGTTCAGGCAAGGTCTGTGCAAAGCTCGTTGCTCTATCTCACAATACCATCCTCCTCCTTAGGGTTGAGACCGCTCAGGTGTTGATAGGCATCGTCGCCACTGCGGTAGGCATTGTCCGGTTGCTGAACCTCTGGCCCGTTCTGCTGGCCCTCGAGGTAGCCGTGATCCTGTCTATCGTACCCTCCAGTTTGTTGGTAGGATGGAGATAATAGGGTTTGGCTGCCGCTGTTATACTGCAATTGTTGCTGCTGCTGTTGGACTTCGGGCTCGCTGTTAGATAGACTGTGCCCAAAAAGAGTCTTGCCAATCCATCCGGTTCCTTTGTAAGGCTTTAGGCCATGACGGGTCCGGTGGCGATGTGTTAAGCCGCTAAGAGCAGGTCATTATCATGTAAAGCCAGCGATAAGTGGTGACTCACCCGAAGAGGAGAAACAGAAGAATTGCTGAAATAGAGATGGCCCCAAGGACGAGCCATCGTCCCCAGTTGTCCCAGCCAGTTGAACAAGAATATGCTTGACTCAACGAATTGTAGCACCTTCCAGTATAACACTAAGTCAGCTAGCAGTAGGAGAGAGGACGGTGATCAAGCGCAAGAAGCGGATGGATTCGGTGCATGGAGGTGAGTTTCAAGGAATAGGTCACTCACATGGTATTGTTGGCTCGGCTTGTCAGAATCGTCATGATGTAAAAGACCTTGGAGTGTATTCAAGATGACAAGATAAGTTCTGATACTAATATAAGAGCTGCAGTCGCTTATAAAACTTTCAGTTGAAGAACGAAAGAAGGATTTGAATGTATAAACCTCCGTTTGAGGTTTCAAAATTCTGGGATCCCGGCTACCTTTTGTTATGTGCATGTGTGGTCTGATCTCCCAACACTAGTTGCAGAGCTAACCTGTTTCGGCTGGCATGTCATGATATTCGAGAGCCTCTCTGCCAACATTAACGCACATTTGTCCAGTTTTTCGACAGCCTGATTTGGATCCGGGCATTTTCCAACAATGCAATCGTTCCTCCGTCCGCGATGAGGGACCTTCAATGCCACAGCCCCTCACGCAACCCTGTACAATGCCAAGGTCATCATCAGACCACCTCATTGCCTGGGGACGAACACGG
>JAXLQG010000051.1:0-21404 GCA_035928285.1 Vermiconidia calcicola
ACTCAGTACTAGAATCAGACTTTTACCATACACGTTCTGGTACATCTTGCGCCTCTTCTGGCGGCCCAGATCTCCGGGATGCTATTCTTCGCAGCATCTCTTCCCCTTCAGGCGTCTTCATAAATGTGGCTGGCTTCTTGAGCGCCTGCAGAGGTCGGGCTTTGATCATGAACTAGCGGCCACAATAATCCGTTTTATAGAGGAATTCAACCATACGTTGAACAGTACCGCGTCTTTTCCCGGGAAGTCGAGCTCGAAGTCGATCGATGCCTGAGCTTTTCAGTCTACAATGCCCTTCCGTGCCCCGGCATTGGTTGAACGCTATTCCACAATGGATATCTTGCAAAATATCTTTGGGTGTTTTGGAGCCCAAAGTGTTGGGCTTTCCGCCGAGCAGCACAGTACCCACCCAACGCCAGCCGATGAAAAAGAACTTGCCCGCTCGTTCCTCTCCGTTCTGTTCAATACGGAAAAGCCCGGTCGAGACCTCGAGACTCGTCTTCGAAACATTGTATACACAAACAGGTGGTATAAGGGACTTGCACAGCGCATCCTGGACGGCCTTGTTGCCGCAATGCAGTCCGGAAAAGCCATGAGTGGGGCAATGAAAGAAACGTATGACAAAACACTCGCTATCGCCGGTGACTTTACGAAAGAACATCCTGTTCTTATTGCAGCCATACTTACAATCGTGGCTATTGGAATATCGGTCTATCTTGCACCCTGGGTTGTCGAGGTCTCGGGGTTCGGAGAGTTTGGACCAGCTGAATGTGAGTCATTCTGCAGCAGTTCTGAGATCAAGAGGTGGCAAGGCCATTCTGTTTCTAACATGTGCAGGTTCATTCGCGGCCTTTGGGCACTCTACGTTTCCTGACGTCAAGGCTGGCTGGTTCGGTATGAAATGGGAAAAGGTTTGGCTGTGCACCATTCTACCAACCAACAGTGTTGCTCGACACACTCCTCAGGAAAAAAACAATTTTAGAGACGGACGATGTCGTTCCGGCTCATCATTTGCCAACGCCCACAGAATCATGCCCAATTGGAACAAGCCTGGCATCTCCCCAATGTAGAACGAGTTAGGATGGTCGATAATCTCTAGAGGCTCCCATCCCCCTCGACATTCATGTCTGCTGAAGTCAATAACCATCGCATTCCCTTGTTCGTTGACGACGAGGTTGGAAAGGGTTAAGTCGTCGTGAACATATCCCTCTGCGTGAACGTCACTCAGGCCACGGATGGCGCCCATTGGCAGCGATCTTCCCATGCAATGCGGCCGCCGAGTAGGTCGATGACTGCGCCGTTTTCGAGGTGGCTCTTCAGCACGCCTTTCACCAGCTGTTTCGTGTCATTGAGCACAACAGCTTCCAACTCCACCACGTACCCGGAATCATGAAGAGCATAATCTGTTCACCGCATCCCGGCCTAAGAACGTCTTCCCCGTGTAATACTCGTCATTATATTGGACTCTGTAGACAAAGCCGGAAAGATGAGAGTCCAATTGGCCAACGTGCAAAAATGTGCGCAACAGTATCTCGCGATGGGTACTGAATAATTTCCTCGTTGTCTTCACGTACGTAGATATGTAATCTGGAATCGACAGTCCGGATCGCAAGTTCCGTGGTGGTCTCGAAATTTGAGATTTCGTAAAGGTTCTTGTAGATGGATTCATCTATCTGCAGCCCCTTGTCGTCTGAAGATGCGAGTCGTGCCAGGTCCAGCTCCACGCCTGGGCGGGTCGACAATTATAAGCAATTTTCACCCAACGCCAATTGTTTGAGTCTTCAACATAGTTGAAGAAGAGTTTTCCAACATCCATGCCGAGCCTTTCGGGAAATTGAGTGTCCACCGACTCTGGGCTGGTGTAGTGGGTACTGTTGGGCAAAGGGTGGTGATTTATTGTTCTCTGCGACAAGAAATGGTCCGGCGTCAGCTATCGAACCTCCGGTGAGAAGTCTCCGCACGTTTTGACGGTTTGCAGGCTTTGTATTTTGTGACTGCCACGAAGATCCCTAGCAGTTTCTTCTTCCTGAGGCTCAAACCGGGATCTATTCAACCCTGGACATCCATCGTGAACTCCTTCGCTGAACATTCGACAGGAAGGCAGGAGAAGATGGTCATTTAGCCTGTGAGTTTTCGTACAGGCTAGATTTCTCTGGAGGCCAAAGATTTTGTACTTCTCTCCACAGCTGGCAGGGAACTCGGGGAGCAGAATAGTGACCTGTATTTGAATATGGAGCCATCACCACCTATAGAGCTGTGTGTGCTGCTTGCCGCCATGACAAAAAGGACGCCCATAACCCATCGGATCTCGTACATTCAGCTTCTTTGAGCTTCTTACTGAAGCGTTCGTTCCGTCTTAAACCACTGGCAAGGTCTGACCCTGCTCTATAACAGCAGCTGAAAAGTCCCGCCATTTCAGCCAGCCGCCTCAGACCCAACTCCAGCTTCAGCATCGCGCATACATTGATGCAGCTCAAGCCGAATTGTTCATGCTGGCCAGCGTCGACGGATGCTCCTCTCCGAGCACCTTTTCCTTCAGATTCAACGTCTGTCGGTGCATCTGCTCCGCCTCCTCATACGTTTCCTTGCTAACATTCGCATGCATGCAACAGCCACCCGTCGGGAAAGATCCCAACCCGGATGATGTGCTACTACGGTCATCCCATGAAGCTTTGTCTATAGGGATTATCACAGAGATCGGACAGGGTACGAAAGGCCGGAAAACCCTCGCTGTTCTCAACAATCCAGTCGATAAAAGCACATTTCAATCTGACAGACAAGGACTGAAGTAAGCTAGACGAGTTTTACGGACGAAGGCTGCTTTTGCTAGGCACTCGCATTCTATGGATACGTGGTGGAGCATTATTTGAACTTCATGGAATGATCAGTACACGTTTCATGCATATGTTGATTCGCGGTTAGGCGAAGGGAAGAGGGAGTGTATGTATGTATGTAAAATTTCCATCTGGTCAATCTATCTTTAACGAAGGTGGCTGAACCTTCTCTGCAATGTTCCTGCGGAACGATGGCTGGACTTGCAATCATCGAACGATGCCCGCCTCCATCACTCTCCGCTTCGGTCGCACTTGCACCGTCCGCTTCAATCGCATCCCGTATCTTGCCCACACGCCTCCGAATTGGGGCGCTACCAAGTCAAGCCATTGCTAGGGGTACGTATGCCATATCTGAGCATATTTGGATTTCTCTGCCCATCAATTGAGGCGGGCGTGGTGCCGGAACCGGCAACCTCGAGGTCTGAAAAGAGACCCTGGAGAGTGTGGTTATGAAAGTGTACGGAATCTATTGACATAGGCCAAGTTGGCGGAACATGATGCTCACTGGCCTGTGGATGCCCCGTAGGCGCATCACTGGCGTTGCACTGCTTTCTCCCGCTCCGTGGCTGTCCCCTTGGTGGTCATATGGTATCGAATTTCCCGGTCGGTGCCACGGTTGCAGGATGAATTCCTGGTTTAGAGCCAGGGTCTGCAATTGGCCTCGCAGAACATCAATGAGCCGGTAGTAAGACACCACGTGCCAAGTCGTGCCAGAGTGAAAGTGTTTCATTGACCTTGATGGTTTTCATGACCAGATTCCCCGGGCCAAAATGAAAGGAGTTTGCAAATGGGCCATAAAGTCGTCGGTGGCATTCTTCCAAATCATCGTTCTCTGGCAGTGGTTTGTGGTCACTCTCTGTGGTGTATGCTCGATTGGCCGAGGCCACCTGCTCTCCGTAGATAAGGAAGTCGCTCGGAATCCGGCTTGGGCTCCAGTGTCGGCCATCGGTCCATCGCTGAATGCCGGATACTGTCTGTTCGTGCACGAATACATGGCCGCTTTGTGCAATGGAAGGCCGCTCTGACAGGGTTGGCCGCCTGCGGACGAAGTTTAGGCTCCCTTAGAGTCAAGCTTGAATCAGGATTACGGCGTCTTCACGGGTCTCGACGAACCCAAAATATGAAGGCTGGAAATCGTGTTAGACTGCATGTCGAGTAAATCATGATAATTTTGGTGGTCAAGAACGCACGGTTAGGAGCGCAGCTGCAGTGGTGAGAGTATTTATGAACACCGTCCATGATTCGACATGAGGTGGCCCTTTTCAATCGATCCAAACCCCCTTGCATGGGTCACACCGAGTCTCGGGTGGCTGCACAGCTGGCAACCCCTTACCGATGCGAAAGACCAGATCGTTGTCGACGTGAGACATTGTGGAACATGAATGATATCGCGATGTTCTTCTGCAATCCGCAACCGTGGGGAACGATGGGCTCAGATGAAGAAGTCCGAGGGTGTTTTTATGTTTGATATGCCAGCAACAGATGATGCAATCTTTATGGCACGCCTGATCGGAAATTGTCATCCCTGCTGGAAATCTGCCGCCTGTGCGCCCATATCAGGAGAGGTGACGACGAAACTATGGCCTTGAGTAAGATCATGCCATTTATCTCTTGGTTATATGTCGGTCTTGGTATCTCCGATTCTCAAACCACCCCTATATGATTCAGTCCCTGCCTTTGTCAAATGAGGGCAGCTTACTCGGACTTGGTCAATTGTCATGTTCGCTCGCTCGGCGGTGCTTCGAAGCTCGTCTTCAGTCGCATTTCTATTGAATTGGTAGGCCTCCTTCAGGACAGCGAGGTCTTCGAGTCTAATGGTGTCTTAGCCAAGTGTCGACATCAGAGACAAAATTATAACCCTGCCATGTTCTGCGTCGTCGTCGAATGGGGGGCTGAGGAACTTCCGGACCATTATGAGTATCCTGTAGTAAGCCTCTTTGGCACTGTGATTCATAGCTCGATCGTCCCTGTTGCAGAACTTGAGCAACTGACGGTATACCTAGCGACTTACAAATTTCGATCGCATCCTGAAAATCTATGTACGAACCCGACCCTCTGACCCGTTCAAATTCGAGATCCGGCCTCTGTTGTACGTATTGTTCTACGTCCATAGATACCAATCTCGTTAGGTTCGACACGTTCACCTTGAAATCTTTCTTGCGAACGGCTACTTGTCCATCGTCAAGACAAACCTTGAAGAAGACCTCGGTATGAAGAATCTGGAGGGGAAGACCTTGTGTTTGTAGCTCTTGAGGGGCCGGCGGTTGTCTTGGCGTCGGTCGTTCTTGATGATCGTGTGAGCTTGCTAATGGTAATACCGGAATCCATCGCGCCTGGACCTTGGTATTATTCATGTCTGGGCCGTCGGCACGTGAGTGTGAAGGTGTCATAAACTTGAGGGACGATCGGGAAACATGTAACAGTCGATCAATCGTAGAATCGGTCATTTCATTGATTTCGTTGATTTGAAGAGTTGCGCCTCGATTGTCCCATATGAAACCTTCCGTCGGTGGTTGTGGGAGTTCAACTTGCTCGGTGTCATTCACGGTCCGTCTGCGTTTGGCAGACCTGGTGTCGAGTTGTTCTCGAAACACGGACGAGGTCCTCTCGTCATCCCTAGGGATCAACGGCGGCGAAGGGCCTGCTGACCGTAGCATTGACCCCTCACTCCTAGACGCACGGACATTTTGCGCCAATGTTTCCATGTGCGATAGAGGTCTGATGATCGTCGACGCTTCTTCTACGTCGGTGTCGTCGGCGCCGTGAACAGGGTGTAGTCGTGGGGTCAAATCTCCCTTCTGTGCAATTGATTCGCTGAAAAGGTTGATTTCTGACGCTGTGTTTAAGCATTCTGCTGCAGACAGTCGCTCTTGAGGATTCCACTTGAGCATGTGCATAGTAAGAAAATCAATCAAAAGGTCGGACTCCCAATCATTGGCGCTCTCTATGAGACTTCGACACCAGGAGACACCCTCAGATTGAAGAGTTTCTTTCTGTTTGGCTTTTCCCTTCCGCTTGGCGCTTCCATGCTGAGGGAGTCCATATACGAATTTCATTACAATCACACCAAGAGACCAGATATCCACAGCGTTTGTGTAATGTTGACCGAGGAAAATTTCTGGAGCTGCATACATCCGAGATCCACAGAAAGTCTTCAGATCCGATCCGTCCTGGGCCAATCCAAAGTCCGCCAATTTGATGTGGATCGGCGTCCTGGAACGCAAAAGGATATTTTCTGGCTTCAGGTCTCGATGTGTGATGTTCTGGCTGTGGAGATAAGAAAGGCCTTCCAGACTTTGATTGCAGATGACCAACATATCAGTATCGATGACGGAAGAGACTTGGTCTTGCGCTGCCAGGTTTCCCATCGGCAGGTACTCCATCACTATGAAAGGGTTCGGTGCAGTCCTGGAGTCGACAAACAGCACGATATGGGGCTGGAGAGAGTCAGAAGAATAATAACGTACAAAGATTTTCAGCATGTGCTCACATGGCGGAGATATTTCATGATCTCAACCTCCTTCTCCCAGCCGTTCTTGTGGAAGAACTCTTTTCCAGCGTATTCATACCCGGTAGTAGCGTCCAGCACCTTCCTAACCCGTCCAAAAGCACCCTTGCCCAGTTCTTCACGCTTTAAATACACCGGTCGTCTGGTGGGAGAGAGAGATTCGCTCGGTGCGAACGAGGTCCCCTGACTGCGTAGGATGAGGTTGTGGAAGGCCACTTCATGTGGAGGAGGAGCTTTGGCCATAAACCTCTTCACATTATCCTCATATTCTGTCGCATATGTCTTATAATGCTGGGGTAGGTGGACATTAAAGGCGAGCTCCCGCTTGTTTCGCAGTGGTATCTTCACTCTGATCGTTTCATACTCTGGGAAGAAGATCCACTTGAAGTGATTACGAAGATCGTTTTTCCCCTGGCCGTCATAGCTGACAATGAGACCATTGTTAGAATCATCCCAGATTGCGGGCCGTTGTTCGCTGTCGAAAGAGATGTAAAACCGCGGTCTTGTCGACTCAAGGAGAACATCACACAGGTCAGGATCACTTCCAAATGTGACACGACCCTTCACTTTGGTCTCCTGGTTGAATCTCAGCTGGATGCGGTGGAAGTATTCTAGTTCGTTCGCTGGAGTTTCGTCTTCGCCGTATTCGCTTGGCGTGGTCCCACGGCTAATAGGAGACGGCTTCACATATCGGTCTGCGTTGTGTGGTAAACGGAACGAATCGATCGTCAATCCCCATTCATCAAAAGGAGTTAGAGTCAAGAATATATTCAAGTCATCCATTCTGTCTCGTCGTACCAGTCCTAGGGGACGAAGAGGAACTACACTCAGGGGCGGGTACTTCCTACGCTTATATACTCTTGCTGCCTCTCGTGGAGGATGCTTGACGGCCCCAGATCGACGATCCCGCAGGTTGGCGCCGGCGCTAATAATTAGTGCGCGCTGTCCAGAATAGCTAAGACCCTATCACTTCCCCGCTCAGCTCAACCCTGAAACTGTGGTCACGTGGCTGGAGCTACATCAGTCTGCAACCCACGACTCGATGGTTTTCTCTCAATGATGAACCATTCCATCGAATTTATTCTCCTTCATCATGACCATCACAGTATATGCGGATGAACTCCTACGTCTAACAGTCGATGATATTGGAGATGAGGAGTTCTTCGAGATTAAGGACCGAGAGAACGAGACTGAGGAACACGTAGCACATTTACGGTGAGAACACCTTTGCCTGATGCCCCCGTATCAGATTCCGGTATTAACAACGAATCGTTCGTTATAGAAAACTTTATCATGAACGCGCTGAGAAGGATCGGTCGCGGGCGGTGGATGCAGGTGAACTTGGCAGCCGATTAGGGTATGAGCGATTTGCCCCAGAGGATAATACTGACCGCGACCAAGGTGTCTTCCTACCGTAGATTCATTCATCCCTTCGTTCAACCGTCACCGCTCGCCTTCCACTTCGACTATCGACGGCGAAAAAGATAAAGAGGGGGCTTGGCAAGAGCAACTGGAATCCTATCATGAGTTGGTAGCTGATGGAGGTCGACCGTCTCATCCCGTGGCTCTTGGGTGGGACGTGATAGAAAACCCCAACAATTATGAACAGTACAAGGACATTATCTGGTTTTGGCACTGGAAGGGAGGTTATTACACAGTATTTTTTACTCAACTCATGGAGTGGAGGCGATTCCGAGACATGCAGGACAAGAAGAGGAGTTATTACGTCCCACGAAACAGGTTTCAAGAGTACCAAGACTCCGTCCGTGAGAGCCAAACAGACGCTGGATGGAATTACGACCTCCGAGTGCTCGAGGACAGACACCAACAGAATCGGGTGGAGGACTGGAACGAGTTTCGAGCGCTCTACTATCGGAGGCTCAAAGCTTGCGAGAAACGGGTTCCGCGGGCAGAGGAAGACCTGTCAATGTATCAGAGGAAGTTTGAGGATGCCCAAGCACGATTGACCGATGTTATTACCGATCCTCAAGTCCTGTATGGCCGATTTGACGATATTCGGGCTTCAGAGAAAGAAGTGATGGAAGCGAAATCAAGAGTGGAGTCAGCCGAGAAGGCATTACAGGTGGCAAAACAAAACAGGTCAAAGGGAAAGGCAGCGTTGATGAGGATCGCGCTCCAGGAAGTCGCTTCTGCGAGGGACAATTTAAAGAAAGTATCTGGTTCCGAAGAATTGAGAAGACTCCGCGAGGGCTATGAATTGCATATTACCCGGCAGAGCATGATTCGGTCAAAAGCTGAGTTGAGTGGAGCGGAGCGCAATGTTCAGAGATGGAAAGTGTTTTTAAAGTGGATCGACGGCCAGTATCCCGTCATCGCTGGCGAATGCGGGTTGTTCGCCAGTGGTGCAAGTCATGTTTCTTTCCAACCCGCGAAAGGAATAGAAGATCCTCGGAGCCAGAAAGAGCGGCCGCAGGCGCGCCAGAGAAGACGCAAAAACCCGCGGTCTGTCCTCAGTCCTAATATTTCCTCGAACGTCTCAAAATCCTCGAAATTCTCGAAACGCAGAGTGACCTCTCCCAGCTTCCGTCCGACGATCACAACCCCATTGGCCGGCCCGCTACAGGAAGATGGCCACTGCGTGTTGGTGGTTGCTCCAGCTCAGCAAGGAAATATTGACCATAGTAGAGAGTCGCGGCTGTCGCCATGTCTAACTAAATCGACACCACAACCCACCCGGAGCAGCGCTCGAATCGCGGAAAGAAAAAGATGTTTACAAGATTCCAATGCACCATCTGAATCTCTGAGAACCATGAACAAAGATGTGCATGAGCTGTCAAAAGTGAAGCCACGAAAGGAAAAGAGCTTGAGGAGAGCGACGACGAAGAGTGGCGAGCGCCTCAAACGCAGGCATCCATCGAAACCGCAAGGCGTCACAAAGCGGAAAGGCCGTCCTCGTTGATGATGGGAAAGGAGGGAGATAGCGCGTCGGATTAGGAACGGCTGCATATTGAATTATCGATGTAGCACTTCGCAATGCATTGATGACACCATGCTAGATCTTATTGTACAACCCACTACCTGGCGGGCCAAGCCGAAGCACCTCACCAACGCGTCCTGTCGCATCTCAACCATCACGAAGCCCGTCACCAACACCGCAGTTACTGCATAGCATCATCAGCCGTCTGGAGATTTACCCATCAACATGGACATACACAGAACTGCCTCCACGACAGCTGGTGTAACAAAAGCAGTCAGTGGCACCGACTTGGGGCCAGGCGTTAGGCATGGTGACGGGATACTCGTTGGTGATGGTGGCGACGGACGATACGATCTCGATATATCCTCTCGTGCAGCAATTGGTGTGGTATTGGTTAGTGCAACAGAAGAGAAGGAGTCGCGCGTCGAGCAAGTGGTGCTAGTGTTGACAGCTGGCTTCCCTACTAAGGAGTATAGTAGCTAGCCAGTGTGCTAGACACTCCTCCCCCACGCGCAAACGGCACTACGGCACCAAGAGAAAGGAGTGAAAAATTGTGGGGATGCCCAGTAGAACGTTTCGTGGCTTTCTGATGGATGTCCGGACAGTATGACAGTATATTGAACATGTCGTGGAGTTAACTCATAGAATGTTCACATTTCTCTGCATGAAGTTCGGGAGCACTCCACACTCGATCATCTGCGAGGCGGTATGGACATCTCGCCGCATGCCCGCTCGTACCTCGACGATGAAGATAAGCCAGCCAAAGCCAGACCTCGCCGTTGTTTTCAAGGTCTTCTACCATCATTCCGGGAGGTTTACTCCGAAATCTGTCCCAGCTGGCCGAGCTTAAAGGCCACGTGTGCCAGGAAAGGGTTCAAAAGGGACAGAAAGATCGCGCCTTTCATTTCTTCTCGGTCGAGGTCAAGCAAGCTCGGTCAGATTGGCAATACCGAGGCAGAAGTTCAAAATCTCAATAATGCCTCTCAAGCACTACACAACATGTATCTTTTGATGAAGGAAGCCGCAGAGGAAGAGCTTTTTTCGCCCATGTACGGCCTTTTCCTGCTGTGGCAACCTACGCTGGCTTTGATTTTGAAACGATGTCTCGCCTTGTCGCCATCCTGCTGATCCTTTCTTTTTTTTCGTTTAAGCTCTCTGAAACCTGGCAGTTGGAAATATCGCGAATTTAACGAGCCAAGCCGACCACATTTGAGGCACGTCGTCTGCAATCGTGGAAATGTCGAGGTGAGACTCAGGTGGGGGCGTAAAATTTACTTGCAATGAGCATCGGTGAATCTTAGGGTAGGTGTATGCGATGCGACCAATAATGCTGGCGTAGTTATGGCACGTGATGTCGTATGATGTCTCACAGGATCTGAGGGGCAAGCTTCGGAAAGGTGCAGTGATACAAATGGTAATCATTTCGATTGGACGAGTCCCAAACCGCCTCATGGAGTTTCACTGAAAAGAATAAGACCGTAGCTGAACAAGACATGCACGTAATCAAGCTCAGATCAGAGCGAATAGGAGAGCGTGGAATGACTAAAGCGTTGAAACCTGGGAATAGAGAATGGTCTTTGCAGCAGTAGCTCTCGTGCACCCGTGCGATTTCTACGCACCGACTAAATTTGGTGGCAACGAGAATTACCTACGTCTATTCATGCTACCTCGTCAGAATGTCTCTTCCTTATTCTCTTCCTGGGCGACGGTCGTACGGCAGCATGCTGCCATGCACCCCCAAGCACTCCTGACTGTCCGGAGCCGCAGAAATCGTCCTTTGACGGCCTCTATTCGCCAACAATGTCCCATGTTCCGATGTTGTCAAGATCTCTTCGAAACTGTCCCCGTGAGCCGAATTTTCCCAGAAAGCCAGACAGAATCAGTTAAACTCACATTCGGTCATTGGCTAGCACCTTGCTCTCCTCAATGAACCAGTCTCGAGTCACCAGCCCTAGAGCCGACCAACCGAACATGTCAGCGAATTTGAGCCATCGTTGGCCAGCTTAGATTTGTTTGCTCAACTTTCTGTTGTGACGGTTCCACCGAATGACTTCAGGTTCGTCAGAGTCGATGCTTCTACTGGCGTGGCTTACTTGATCAAGCAGCTGCCTGCCCGCCAGCCACCACCGGCTCCACCAATACAATCAAAATCACACAATAGCTTGTGGCTTTCCGCAGTAAGGCAACGAGGCAAACGAGCGTTGCGTCCTAAGCCCTTCCCTACCATTTCATTGCGTCGGAGCAAATTGGGTCCAAGCTTTCGACGGCTTCGTCGCGGGTTAGAAGTCTAGTGCTTTGGCTGGCAAGGCTGAAAGTTTTGGCCACGAGCGACCCCAGGGAGGCAAAACACGAGCACGAGTTCTGCCTACGATCAATATCGGTCCTCTGAAGGGAAGAAATTTTCTACATTTGAGTTCGGGCTCTTTCCAGTCTGTCAAATCGATGAGACTTCAGCCTCTGCATCAAGAAAAACTTCTTTCCCTATTCCCGTGACTGCACATCAGACAATCAAATACGGAGGAAGATATAGACCAGAGTATCGACGAAGCAGGTTCGTATCTTATTCAGTCACCATATAGAAAACATTAACAAGACAAAGGCGAGGACGTATATTGTAACCCTGGCTTACCAAGGTCTCGCTCAAATTCGCCGGCCCGACCCCTCAGCGTTGTCGCCACCAACACCCGACTCAGCCGTGGAGGCGGCAAGCTAGATTTTTGATAAGCGTTCGAATAGCCAGGTCGAATGCTCGTCAGTCACAGCTCCTCTTCTGGGCACAAGTCCTTTGCTCTAGGATGCCGCTGTGAACGCAATTACACACTACATTAAGTCGAAGCTTGTTACTGGACTGAGTCAAATTACTCAATTAAAGGTAATCATCGCTATTGCAAATATCCGGCGTTGACCAAGTGCCTTCAGATGTGCGAGAAGAAGATGAAACACTACCGCGTGTGCGATCACAACTCCCACGAAGGATACAATTACTGCACAGAAGAAAAACGTAGGACTGCAACTCCATGTCGTCCTGCTTCTGGGCATCTACGCGACCTGCCCCAAAGTCTTGACGCCCAGGACAGGAACCTAGCAGGACGATGTCCAGTCTGTCTAGGGAAAACTCCACCGAGCCCGGCTGGTTCCATGTAAGGACTGGCACGCACGGTTGAAAGACTCGATTGCTGCTGCATGGTGGATCAACGCTGGCCCGATCAGGACGCTGACCCAAGGACACCGGTGCGGGTTCTCAGCGGAAGCCGCTCTGCGCTGGAGATACTGGCGAAACCACGGCAACAGGACAAGGGATTGTCCGAAGAATATACGAGCTGCTCGATTGTCTCACCGCGTCGTGGAAGCCATGGGTGGTCTTCCAATGGATACCAAGCGAACCCGCGACGCGTGGCAGTGAACTTGCGCACGACTTGGCACGGAGAGCAACGAATCCAGATCGCCAGATTCCGGCAGGAACGAAGTTGAAATCGACCGCTAGAAGGCAGCCGAAAAGACCCCATGACGAGCGGAGGAAACAATTCGAGGCGCGCCCAGGTGGCCGACACACGAAACAGCTCGATCGAGCTCTCCCTGGCGAGCACACACGCAAGCTCTATGACAAGCTCAAACGCGACGAGGCGCAAATATTGGCTCAGCTCCGAACGGGGAAAACCCGACTCAACAGTGCCCTCTACGTGATCAAAGCCGTAGACCCGGATCAGTGTGCATGGTGCAGCCGGCCCGACACGGTCAGACGCTTTCTGACGGAATGCACGCATTGGACCTCACAGCGCCAGCAATATCTTCAGGCAACCACGGATTGATGGACGGATGTACCATTCCTCCTGGGAGGGTGGACGCATGAAAGAGTGGACGGCACGCTCAAGAAATGGAAGCTGAACAGGGAAGCAGTGAGAGCCACGATCCGTTTTGCGAAAGCCACCGGTCGGTTGAAGTTGGAGCCTGAACAACGGAGGTAACCCTGTTAGAGAATGGAAGGAGCCCACACTTGACGGTTGCTGTGCCGATGAAAGAGCAGTAACACTCAAGAAGACAGTCTTGAGGGCAAACTGTAGAGCTCGCAAGGGATATCAAGAGCTGTCGGTTGTATATCGTGAGAGGACCAAAAGCAGTGAGGCAACCATGAACCGGGAAAAATCGCCGGGCAACGAAGTAGAAATAGCTAGACCCCGTTGGGCTTAGCCCGCCTGGGAGTATGATAATCAATCAATTAATCAGTCAACTAGCTGAACCACTTATCTCTCCCAATGAATGTTCTTATCGTCCACAGGACACCGCTGGTCAGTGTCATATTATTGAAGGCTGCAGGTCACAGGTGAACTGCTAGCTGCGGAACCTTCTCCCCCAATCCCCGCAATCTTTACCTGGGTGCAGCACGTGCAGTACTTTGGAAGCCTAATAATTATATCATGAAACACTGGGTCGGTGTTAATTGTCCGATCTGCACTGCCTACTTCGAACTCTCAGTGCTGGGGCACCATCTTCGCCTCCAATAGTCTGCCTACCCGAGGTAATGGTTCAAGGTCACTCCGAAAACGTGTTACCCCGTGTGTGGTTTATTCATACTCTGGGGAAGTCCAGCCATCGTGGATGCTTCCGAAGTATTATACAGCTTGACCTCGCCCGTGATCCAATCTGAATGTTTGTTTCCTCTCTACTGCTCTTCCCTTACTCCAGATCTGTGTGTTTCAGTATAGTGTTGCCTATCATGGTGTCTGCTTTCCAGCTGGGCCTTATCCTAACGGTGGCTCTTGGATCTACAACCTACGGATACTGCAGCAGTATCATTGCTACCACCCTCGGCCAGCCAAGCTTCGTCCACTATTTCCATCTCGACACTGATTCCAATGCGAACTCCCTCATCGGTGCTGTCAATGGTCTCTTTCAAGCTGGCGGACTTTTCGGCTCGCTTTCGAGTCAATATATTCCCGACAAATGGGGCCGGAAGGCCGCCTTGTACATAGGGACATCATATGCGTGGTTGGTGGTACTCTACAAACAGGTAGCGTCCACATTGCCATGTTTCTAGTGGCAAGGTTGATTACTGGGTTCGGCATTGGTATAGATCCATCTTCTTGAAGCGCCACTTCTCAACTAAACTCTTTTCGCACCCAGGTGCTTTGGTTGGTCTGGTTCCCCTCTATCAGAGCGAAGTTTCTCCCACGCATCTCCGGGGCTTCCTGGTCGGATTGCATGGATTCATGATCTGTATTGGGTATACCTCTGCCAGTTGGATCGGTGTCGGTTTCTACTTCGTGCAAGGAAACCTCAGCCAATGGAGAGGGCCGCTGGGCTTCCCGATCCTTTTCCCCCTGGTTTTGCTCTGCGCCTTGCCTTTCGTTCCTGAGTCACCTCGGTGGCGTAAGTTGCCCTCGGTGGATAAAATAGCATTACATGGCTAACAATTAGATATAGTTCTTACCCGTTCTCGGAAAGATGCTGCTCTCAAAGCCTTCAGAAAAGTCCATGACAGTGGAGTCAAGGTTATGAATGCGGAGCATGAGGTTGCGGTACAGGAGGAGTTCCGTCTTCTTGCTGCACAAACAGCGCAAGAGATGAAGAACCATGTTCCTTTGAAGGACTTTTTCCTTGTGCCCAGCTTGCGGAAGAGATGCCTAGTTGGTTTCGCAACCATGTTTGCAGCTCAAGGGACTTTCACACTGGTCATCAACAGTGAGTGCGCACCTGCAGCGCATTAATTTGAGGTACTCTCTGAAGCTGATCATACATACCCGCAGATTATGGACCGATCCTTCATGCCGGACTGGGGTTTGATACCGTCAAACAACTCTTGATTCAAGCCGGATGGATTTCCGTCTGTCCTGGTGGTAATCTGATCAACGCCTTCATTGTTGACAGGTTTGGCCGAGTTTAATCTCCTGAGTAAGGATTTTCTGCTACATCCCTTCAACATGACGAAGACTATGGCTAACCGCTTCCAGTATTCGGTTTTGTGGGCACCGTTACCCGCCCTCGTTGGTGCGTGCGGCACTGTTGTGTCCTACAACAAGACAGGCAGTCGTAGCACGGCAGCAGCAGCCGTGTTCTTCCTTTTCTGGCATATCACAATGTTCTGTGTATCGGTAGACGCTACCACGTACATCTATGCTAGCGAGATCTTCCCCACTCCCCTACGGGCCAGAGGCATCGGCATTTCCATCACTGGCCTCTTTGTCGCGACCATTATCTTCCTTCAAGTCGCACCCACTGCCTTCGCGGCAATCATTGGGTATTACTACCTCGTGGGCGCGGGCGTCACCATTTTTTTTGCCATCTTGGCGTACTTTTATTTCCCAGAGGTAAGCCTGCCGACTTGTCTTCCGACTTTTGGCGCTGTCCGGCGACTAATGTACTGTGCAGACCAAGAATCTGTCGTTGGAAGACGTTGCCGAGGTCTTCGGAGACAACATTACCTTGGAAGATCCGGAGGAAGAGGCCATCCATCGACGCTTCAGAGAAGGACACTATCGCGAAACTGCCATCGCCCCCGAAGGAAGGAGGTGGCCATGTATCTAAGTGACATCCATGGCAGATAAAGGCATCATCACCCTAACAGTAGTACCGGTGGTTTATAATCTCAGGGACAGGGGGATCTTGGCTGTGGAAGGGGGCTTGAAGGGCCTTGTAGTGTTTGTGTCGCCTTCGCAACGCGGTTCGCTGGCAATGAGCCGCCAAGTATCTTTCTCTACATGGGAGCCGGAAGCAGGGGAACAAGGGGGGCCCGAAAAGGCTGCTTGACTTGACCACAATGTCCTTACCTTCTTCCAGTTTGAGACCACTCCTTTTGCCTTGGACACCTAGTCAGCGCTTTGCAACGGAACCATGCGCATCAGTCAAGGCGACAATCGGTAGCTGTCGGTACATCTGAATCTCACTGCAGTGGGGTTGGGGTCCAGTGGGTTGAGGGGCAGTTGGGTTGGGGTCAGTGGGTGGGTAGCAGTGGTACGTTGCCTGTCCCGCGGGCGCTCGTTCATCTAATCGGAGCCGTGAGGAACCGTGCTTAATCTTCATTGGCCAAAGATAAACCATTGCAGAACCTGTGACATCTGAAAAGCGTCTTATACGGTCTTGACCAATGACTGACCCTACATCGACCATATACATGATTCTTGCTGTTCTGGCCGACTTAATACGGTCTTTTCGGGAGAGCGCGAGAGAGTCAGGATAATTTACCACGTAGAACTGTGGCAGTAGGAAGGGTTTGTGTCTCAAAAGTGGAGACTGCATGGTGAATCGTGGGTCAGCGCGAGACAACAAGTTCCGTCGCTACTTAGAAATGTGGTCACTCTCGTGTTTGTATTATTACGCTGCACGAGTCGTATGTTTTTTGTGGGTCGCGTGCTCAAGGAGGATATCCTCATCCGTGTCGCAATGATGTGGTCTTTCGGATTTTCAAACGCCATTGAAGTTGGTATGTTCGGCTTCCAGCCAGAGAATTCAGTACCATTAACAAGATAGAACGACAAAACGGTATGGGGAAGCACATATCCAACGTTCCCCCGCAGCGTCTCGAACGAATGCTACAGGTCAGCTCCTTCAAACTCATTTGTGCTCGTTCTTGCTAATGTAGGAAGGCCTTCTACGCCAGTGTTATCGTTTACAACTTAGGTCTTGCGTTTGCCAGATGCTCCATCAGCTGTCAATTTTTGAGCTTTTTCAAGGAACGGAAGTATCGAATTCCGGCTTGGCTTCTCATCGCCTTCTTCGCCGCATACGGCCTTGTCACGTTGATGGTGTCCACCTTCTCCTGCACACCTGTTCGGTATTACTGGAACAGAAGCCTACCTGGGGGCAGATGCATCAGATTTGAAATATGGGTGGTTCTTTCACGCATCAGTTTGCATTGTCTCGGACTTTGTACTTGCAGTCTGCCGCTGCCGATGCTGAAGACCTTGAACATTCCACGGAAGCAGAATATAGCCTGCTCGCCGTCTTTGCTGTTGGCGGATTGTGAGTCGCACCATTACATGAGTGATGAACCTTACTAAACCCAGGTTGCAGTGTGTGTATTGTGGTGATCCTACGTCTACATGCGGTCTACGTTATCAGCAATTCCTCGACCCTACGTACGACAATGTCGCTGCAGCCTATTGGTCTTCCATCGAACTCAACACGGGCATAGGGTATCAATTTGTCCACAGAATCCTCAAAGTGCTCCGTGTCCAGTGACAGTTCGAGGATGAAGACCGAGGTAGCTTGACCAAGGTAATGAAGCAGGATCCACCAGGGGAGTAGCTGGTATGTTTCATGAGCACTTGGGTCATCAGGAAGAATGTCAACCAACGACGTTGCCGCGCGCACACAATTTCTGGCGTTGCTGCTATTAAATTCTTTTGAGGAGATTGATTCATCTGATATAACGATGTGGCATAAACAAGGCCTGTGTAATATCGTCTTGATGCTGTAATAACACAATGCCAGATCAATCTTTGCGCGAGGGTCACTGGCGGTTGTGACCCTACTCTGGACGATGAGCTCGTCTGGCAGACTTTTCACCCATACATTGAGTCGATTATCGAGGTCAGTGATCGTCTTTTGCGTCACTGCCCATGATTCGAACTGTTGCGGCATATAGAGCTGCGTCATAACATGGCTGCTGATAACAATGAGTTCGGCCCGATGACGGAGATGTTGTCGAGGCGGTCCGTAGCCGATAAATCCAAAACACTGCCAGGGTATCTGCGGGCCTCTCATGGTCTGAGGCAGATCTCGTGAGCGACGGAGAAAGGTTAATCAGAACTTCTTGTGCCAAGTTCGTCGGGCTGTCCACAGCCATCGGCGTTTGGATCAGTTTCCAGGAGATCAAGGGGAATTGCCGTCTGCACCAGAGAGACTGATGGCGGTCTTCCTAGAGCCTCTGACATTGCTACTTCAAGGCCATACAATGCATACCATGTGCGAGCTCTTTCTCTAAGCTGTGCCGGGCTCAGTACAGTATCCACGACTTTCAGGTGTAAGCCGAGAGTGGATGCGTTTCTGAGAGCTAAGCGCACCAATGACCATGCTCTAACCATTGGTTAGCGCTACCTCTCTGCTCCAAAGTACCAGCCGTACCTAGTGATTGACCCATTTGTAAATAGATAAAAGGAGAGTAGTCCTGTACTCATGATACTGCCCATTGCAATATGATCGGACATCACCCGATGGTCCAGCCCTAAGGCTCGAGATCGTGCATAGTATACCAGGTGGTTTTCGATACCCGAGTCATCATCAGCAATGCGGGATGCAACCACTTTGATCCGATGGCCCACATAAGATTTGTTACTGCGAACCATCCGCGCTGGTCCCACGTAAGGGACGTTTGGCCACGGGGAAATTGATGAAGCTTGAACAGAAATTTCTGCCGACCGATGCTGTCGAATATACCATGGAGAGCATGGAAAAAAGCCTCGGAAAGTATTCGAGCCGTCATATCACCTGGCCAATGCAATGCATTTACGGAGTCCTCGTCAATGCTCAGGAGATCTTCATCGTCCATAAGGTAGTTCAAATAGTCTATACACTCTTGACCTGGCACATTCTTTCGACGGGCAGAGTGCTTGTCCGGCGAAGTGACCAGATAAGAGGAAGCTCGCGCAAGCCACGAGATTTCGGATACTTTCCCATAAATCCTGCAGACCCACCACCTCGTCCGATATCGATGCTGTGCGACAGCAAGTCCTGGCGACCGGGCGATCCCACACTAGCATCGACCTTATACTCACCCGCGAGAGTCTGCTTCGGGCTTGTAGGGAAACCGAAACCATCATCGGTTCGAGTGCTTGGAGTCATTGAAGATGTGTCCCGCACCCCGGGATCACACTAAACCACGTTAATTAGACAGGATTGTAAGGTCAATCTGAAACCGACCTTCTTTATGCAGTCGTTAACACGCGCAGACTCGTTTAGATCTAAATTGGGACTGGTGGCGAGATCCTTTAACGCTTGGAGGAGTAAGCTATTTTTGACCCTCAACTCCTTAATATGCTGCAAACTTCGGGCAAGTTCCCTGTATAGGTATGTTAATGGAGCGTTCATTGGCCTATTGAAGGAGGATAGACTTTTTGTTTCTCTCACTATTCCGGTCGCCATAGATACAGATCGCTTGATCATGGTTGCACTTGTCACATGGAAAACTCCCTGAACATCTCGTACGCATTACACGACATCTGTCGCACGCGTGGCTGACTCGAGTCCTAGCCGAACAATCAGAAGAAACTCTTCTGGAGGGAGGAAGAGCAGTTAATGGAGAGGCGTGAGCGAGAGGTTGGAAAGGCCCAGTAGCGAGCGCTTCTTGGGCCGGGGCTGCTCTTGCATCAGGTACCGAAAGCCTGATAGGACTGTCCATTGCTGTATCGAGAGAAAACTAGATCTGAAGGTAATCTACGGCCAGCGATTGCAAAGAGGACTTTATGAGCATGCAACCTGAATAAGTAATTTTTCGCTCGAAAACTTTAGTGAAAAGCATGTGATCGATATCGATCACATGTGATGACGGTGCGATACCCCAAACCATGTACTTCTATGATCCGTCTTGGAAAGAGGCGATCAGTTTCCAGCTGAGCGGTGCATTTCCTGGAGCACCCACCGGAAATTTCCGGAGTTGTAGGTCCGGATCCAAGCATGCATGATAGCACGTGGATGGCACCCTAGCTCGTTCGAGTGCCACTAGACCTTGGTGCCCGTGCTAATCGGCTTTCCAACACGAAAGAGAGGAATCGAATTGAAAGTCCTCTTGACAGCGTGGAATCGACAGTTCAATCCATCTTCGATCTTTCGCGAATAGAATGTTGACACGTCAGCAAGGCTGTGTAACAACCACGCTTGTTGCCATCCAATGGCCAGCAAGACGAAGCCACCTCCAGCGGCCGTTCCGGGACTCATGCTTGTTAATCAACTTCCACTGATTAACCAGATCCTAAAAAGCCGGCTGTCAAATCCTCTTCAATGAGATATCAGATATCAGACGTCCCGGATCGCTCTGTTCTTCGAATACAAAGTCTAGTCTCGTCTCGTGAAGAAAGGACGACCGAACTTCACAGCGAAGCAGGCGTCGAGCTGATGACTGATATCGGTAGCGGTCAATGCAGTACAGTAGCAACCCATTGACAGACCGCTGGCTCCGGTCCGACCCATCATCTTGCGCGTTCCTTGTGCAAATCACGTCAGCTTACAGACGATGTACCACAGGGTCAGGAGTGTGTCAACAGCGTGACTCTATTTCCGCCTAACTCGTGTCTTTTTGACCTTAGTTCCAGAGCACTTCAATCCCGCTTTTCATCTCCCGTCAGGTTAGACTTTTGGTATGCTCTCGACGGTTTTATTGTGCCCGGTTTGCAGCTGCAAGATTCTATCTGCGACGGACTCAAGGTTCTCTGCGTGGTGGCCGTGACATCGGAAATCAATGCTCTCAATTCTGCTTTCGCTTCTCTCGTAAAGTAAAGACTGCCCGTAGAACTAGGATTAACCTGCTTCTATCGAAAGAGGTCATTCTTACCTCCCAGCATGCATTGCGCCAATTGCGAGGCTCGTCATATATAAGTTACAGTCGTCGGGTGAGCGACATCATAACCTAGGCATTTCAGAGAAGACTCTTCTTTGCCTGACTCTTCTTCTCCTTCTTCTTTGCCGAGGTGATCGATGCCACGAATTTCCCAGATACTCTCAAAGGTATTGGTTCTTTCTTCGCCTCCTTTGACGTGGCATTGCTGGCGTCTGTGTTATTGCTTTTTGACTGCCACCATTTCTCGATCTTCAATGCGAGATAGCTCACTCACTGAGAATACTAAGCAACTTTTTTCCATCTCTCAATTGCAGCGCTATCTTGTCAGAGCAGGTGTCGCAACATTTCATGAACTCTCGAGAATTTTTCCCCGACGGTCGATAGAGACGCAACGTAACTTGTCTCCAGGCTACCTTTTTGACCCGAACCTTACCAAACTTTTCCATCCATGACAACGCCCCATTGGTAGGCCACAATTCGTACCGAAAGTCCCCTGCTCCTGGAACTCCCGGATGGACCAACTCAATCCGCCCCACGGGAGAACCCCTAAAATTGCCCCTTCAAAATGGGTTCTTCGATGATTTGGAAATTGGTCCGTCCGGAGGGATAAAAACGATCTGGAGGGGGTGGTGAGAG
>JAXLQG010000052.1:0-18820 GCA_035928285.1 Vermiconidia calcicola
CCCTGACCCTAACCCTAACCCTAACCCTAAGTCGCCTAAAGGAAGCTCGTAATCTTTTAAACGCGTGTATTATCTTTAGTTGTAGCACTAGTCGAAGAAGACCCGTGCTTTAGGTCTAAACTAGCGCTAAACGTAAGTGAAAGAGCTCGAAGGAATGCTTTAGCGTCCCTATAAACATTATAAACGAGCCGCGAGATAGTGGGACAACTTTATAACACCAAAATACCGTTATCCGTAAGATAGAAACAATTATATAAAGTCGTTAAACTGAGCGTAGTAAAGAGGAAATATCGGAAACTATCGTAAATAATATAGCCGCTAGAGGGAGATGCTATAGTCCTTAAAGGGCGAAGAGTCCCGTAAAATCATTTCGGCGAGAGCTTCTTAGCTACTGCTTACGGCCTTGGGCAGTACTCGTTAAGACGATTATACGAAGGGTGATAGTAGAAAGTGGCAATGCTAAGTAGGTGGTGCGCGGAAGGCGAGGTGGAATTATCGCATCGGCACGGTGAATAGTAACCGGTTCCGTTGGGCGTATACCCATTCTTCCCGAGAATGGAAGTTACGTGCGTACTAAGGATAAAAGGGAATCGAATTCACCCTCCAAACGCTGCTTTCCAAAGATTTGTCGCCGACTGTCTCTATAAAGCCTCCTGCCCTCAATTTTGTGAGGCAGACAGCTACTAGAGAGTGGTGCATCGCATAGCCTCCTCTGTCCCACAAGTTTCCATTGTAAATCACTTAGCCTAAATTGTGTAAAGAAGTCTGTCCTGGGACCGCTTGAATGTAAATACTCCCTCCACTCCCACCATCACCACCATTAGGTGGACCATCGGAGGTGTGTATGTCGCGGAGAAAAGAGACGCAGCTGTTGCCGCTACTCCGGGCGGAGATGGTCACTTGGCATTTGTTGATGAAGATGCTACGAGGGTAGTCTTAGGGCTGGGGTTTTAGATGGGTCGGGGATGTTGGTGGGAGGGAAAAGGATATGTCGCCGACGGGCGGGTTGGGTCGCTCTGCTGGGAGGGGTTTCTGTGTATGGCGAGCAGTGTGGAAGAGACTGCGGCGGGTGCGATTGAATTGGCGGGCTTGGGAGCGGATGGCTTGTGGTGCGGGTCGGAAGAGGCATCGGTAGAGGAAGGGCAGGAACGTGCCCTGAATCGATGTCATCCTCTCATGTTTGTAGCCGTCGATTCGATAGTTCCCGCGTGTACAACTCTTCTCCTCTCCTTCCAGATGTATCTCGTTAGTGTTGGCGATGATCAATAACCAAAGGTCACGCACGCGGAGACAAAAGTTTCGCGACCTGGAGGCGGAGCGCAATTGATGCCGAGAGAACGCCAATGCTAGGTGGGTCTGACCTAAGCTTAAGCTTGACCATCTTGTTGTTTTCACAGTCCTTCGTTCTGCATCATCAACGAGCTATCTCTTTATGCATCACAACATAGTTTCTACTGGTGTTCACGATGTTCAACTGGCCATACAATCCAGAAGCCATGGTGGCCCGCACCTGCGGCAACCAACACGTAAGCAAGGCGACGACGGTACAAGCGGTACTACTGCCTTCGAGCCTTCTAGCCCGAGAACTCTGAGACCATCGCATTTCATCGAGGTACACTGTCAGAATGCAAAGTGGCATGATGGTGGATGAAACTGCTGCCGGCACCCAAACAGCCGTTCAAACGCCTCCTTCACGACGGGCGAGGTAGATGTATCAGCGATGGGTCTTGAGTCAGAAGTACAACTGTTTAAACGAGCTCGAGGATTGCTCAAGCGAGACCAGGAACTTCCCTTCACCGCCGTTGTTCATCATCTGTGGGTTTGACACCGTGTATCGTATCCAAGGCTCGGCATTTCGCCTAATAGCTTGGCTTTCTTTCAGCTGAGGGTTTTGGCTTTTGTTTTTGCCTTGCTCACTCTTCCCAAAAACTTTAGCTCAAGTCTTCCACGCACGCCGGCAGACACTCAGTCTAGTGCCAAGTGATGAGGCAATCCAGAACTCAGGCCCCGAGGTCGAGCGAAAGCACGCTTTCCAAGCCTGCCTGCCTGCGACTGACGAACCACGACGCAGCGCTTGTCATCATCTTGATGACCACCTCGCCGATAGATACTTCCCAGGAAGAGCCCTAGATAGAAAGAGGATCTGTTAGCTCATGATTCCCCAACCTGTTTAATCCGAGCGGTCAATTTCTAGAGCAGAGAAGATGACTTACCTGAAGCTTGCACAAATTTTCAAAGTTCAGCACGTTGCTTCCGAGCTCCTTCTGGACTGCTTTAGCAGCATCGGTACAGCTCCAGCCCCAGAGATCCTTGTCGGTCTTCATGACTCTGTACACCACAGAAACAGCAATCCAAGACCCGATATGCACGATGGCATAGATGACGCTGAAGAAGGCGGCCTTGCGCTTCGACCGACGGCACAAAGCGACCAATGATACCAACGATGCCAGTGACGTAGCAATCGAAGCAGCCGCCATCATGTAAGTCGGCCAGGTGACGGTATCTTTCGCCCATGGACCCCAAGTTCGATCCTTGACATACAAATTTTTGGTCTTCTGGTATTTCCACACCGTGAAGATCATGATTGCTCCCATAATGGCCGAGAGACAGGCCGAGATGGTACCGGAGATTCCAGCTGCAATCTTGGTCCAGCGTCGGCCCTCACTGGTCTTTTGCACAAGCATTCCGTGTTGAGGCTTGCATTGTGGATCAGGGCTTTGAAAATTCTGCGACCACTGTTGCTGCTGATGATGTTGCTGACTGAGCGGGATATTGTAGTCGGAGAGCTGCGCATAGTTGAATCGAGCTTGTGGTTTACCTGTGTTTGATATGAGAGCCGCCTGTCCAGCATCAAACAGCTGCTGGAAGATCTTGGATGTCATGCTGCTGCTGTGATGACGGTGGTGAGAGATGTTAGGGTATTAATGGACGTCTTAACAGGCAAATGTTGAGAAGTCGAACGACATATTGTAACACGACGGATTGTCGACAGCCTGGGTATCAGAGCAGGAGCTTCGGGAAGCAAGTAGCCCCATGGCTCTGGCCCTTTCAGCTTATTGTCGAACTGCCACGGCGTCGATATACGAGGCGAAGACTTACTGAGCACATCCATTGGACAAACCATACCAGTCTGAGTTCACAGAGAGCCGTGGCCAGCAACGATGAGAGACGTCTACCTAAGTCAGCAGCCACCTGAGTTGGAATTCCTACTAGACTCGCTTCCCCGCGGTGAAATGCGGGGTAGCGCTGAAGATTCCGGATATAAACCCTTTGCCAAGGGGGTTTGACGAAGTGTGGACTCTTGGCAATAGTTCAGCTTTGCGGAAGCTGGAACGGAGGTCTGTGAGGAATAAAAACCATGACATGCTTGGCTCTTTCTGGCCAAATTGCGATTGTGCACAGACTTGTCGACACATAATTTCGTATTCGATCGCCTATCGTAAAGCAACAATGCCAAATTCGAAGAAGTCCTCGTAGTTGATGAGAGGGTCCTCTTCTGATCTTGGCCATCGCCAGATACAGCCTGGCTTCCCAGGACTCTTGCTGATGCGGCAGGCCACCGAACACCATCCGACCGGTGGCTCTCGTGTTCGCTCGCTTGCTTGAAAGCTAGCTTCTAAACCACGTGCAGTCCTGCCATTCACGGCCAGCTCTCAGTGACCAGCTCTCGGTGACCATGCCAGACGAAAGCGGTACGAAGCTTCCACTCCAGAGGGTTGAGATCAGGGTGACGGACGAGTAACGTCGCCGAAATCAATAATGTCGGAACCCCGCGTCTCTCGGGACTTCGCAGCTCCGCGCCATACAGACGCAGGGCTGGTACACTGGATCTCATGCTCATTGACAAAGACGGTGTATTCTTGGACGTGACTGCTGCGGCGACACAGATATGTTCCAGTTAGCATCTTCAAGCGGTGTCATTGGATGAGCCGAAGAAAGGCGTCGAGCATGAGACCAAATACAAGCTGAGCAACCACTTTCGTGCTGTGGGGACTGCCTTCTCGGGAGCTTTTGGACGAGCCGAACAAAAGTCTTTGGTCAGGTTTGCCAGATGTTGTCGGTCGAAAGTGTCGAAAGAGCTTGGACTCGTTCGAGAGTCTGATATCGAGGGACCCAAAAAGGTTTGTGCGTATATGAGAGGCAAACTCCTCCACGAAAGTCACATTCCCTCATGCCGATCGTTTCTCACTTCTTTTCTTCTGCAAGCTCTTCTCGACCAGTATCATCAGCTGTGAATCTAAGTACTCGACATGACAGACAAGATGGCATCCCCATATAACGGCTACACGCATGACCCCGTCCAACGTGCTCCTTCTCCATACCAGCCCCAATACGGCCCTGACCCAACTCAAGGGGCTCCGTCGCCATACACGCCGTCGCCGTATGAGCAGGGCTCCTCAAATGGCTACTACGACCAGCACCCTCAGGCTAATGGCCAAGCCTACAACAACCAAGGGTATGGGATGTCATTGAATGTGACGAATAGTGCTGACATTCCCAAAGTGATCAACAGTACAACGGAAGACAGCCCCAATATGACGGAGCCCCTGGTGCCGAAGGTGAGAAAGGCCTGCTCGGAGCCTTTGGCGGAGGTATTGGCGGACACTTGATCGGCAAGCAGACCTGCCATGGCTTCATTGGCACGGTCGGTGGTGCTATCATGGGGTCGTTGACCGAAGACTGGGCCAAGAGAAAGAAGCCGCTATGTGGAAGGCCAACTACTCCGACATGTGTGCCGCAGCAACCTGCTTGCCCACCAGCTGGGCCGGTGTACAGTCCACCGATTTATGACACGCACACGAATGTTGCTACCACGACTCATATACATCCAGGTTCATGGCAGGCACCGCCGCCGGTGTACCCTCAGACCCATCCGGGGAAGCCATGTGGACATCAGCAACATTGTGGATGCAGCTTCTATGGGAAGCATTGATCGAAACATTGATCGAAGCATTGTCAGGCAACGTGGTGCAGTGAGAAGGATGTGAACAGTGAATTGTAGCTAGTCTTTTACTCGCTCTCCACAAATTTATCAGTAGTATCCCATCTTACAGTCTCTCTCATGATATTGACCACTGGGTTATGACAACGCGAAAAGTGTAGGACGGAGGTGGTAAAGACGAAGAGTTGTTGCTGTACTTCGCAAGCTATTTAGGCATGCGCCTGATAACGTCAGGTTGAGGGCCCGTTGAAAGTCCTCGTCATCTCTTCGATCGTTGCAAACTTGACCTGTTCATCTATGTTTTCCGTTTCGCTCTTTGGCCTCAGCCGCGCCAATGCTCGTGTGCTGTACAAATACCGAATTATTCAGCGGCGAATCTTGACATCTCCAAAGTCCATTTCCGTTTCCAGATCTGAGCAACTCGTCACTTAACCTGAGTCAGAACTAAGCATTCTGAGCTGTGGCTGTGCGCTCCTGAGCACGGCTTGGCAAGCCCTGAGTGTTGTCTGAGTAGCATGAGCAAAGTCCTAAGTGGCATCGGAGGGTCCCGTAACTTGGTCCCTGGGTTCCCAGTTTCTGGTGTGTTATGTGTTCGGAATAGCCCTATCCGTCGCCTCTTGCGCGGTTACTCTTGCCAGAATACCTTCGGAATCGCCTTTCTGGCCTCGCTGGTGCCTGGAGTGTAGCTTGTCTAACCTTCACCCTGAAAATTGCCTGCCTCTTGCCTGTCTACGGGGCTCACTACTTTTGGCCACGAGCGAGAAGATCATTTCCTGACTCTGCTGTGGCTCAATTTCCTTTGCCTGAGGCGATCGTCGTCTGACTTTTGATCGGGTGGTTTAGCCCCCTTCTCCATGTGGGATTGCCACCTCCACCAATTTTTCAGTATCTCCGTCAACTGTTCTGTACCGGAGCACGATCTCCTTGCTCTGTATATCCACGTCTGCCAGTTGGGCCACGATCACCCTGCCGTCTGGATAAACAATGTAGAAAGGCGTCCAGAAATCCAACGCGAAGCCGATGGCGGGCTGTCCCAGTGCCAATGGTGGGGCAAGTTTTAATGGTGGCCAATTCAAGTGCCTGGTTGGCTGAATGCTATCAGGGAACGATAATTGTTTCTAGGCGCCGACACTTTATTCGTAACCCTTTTCGAGGTGTGCCTAAACACCAAAATCGACGGCCTAGAAGCTGTTTCCGCGCCTGGGCACAATCGAAAACTTCCCAGATTACTCGCGAACGAAAAACATAATTGCCATGTACGGTCTGACCCTAGAGACTGAGCGAAGGACGCTTTAAGCTGAGCACTAACTACACCTTAGCTAAGCCGCACCAGCGCGTCCGAAACATTTCTGAGCAGCACATCGAAGTACACACGAGGCCAAATCTGGGCCCTTGAAGATTTCTCGAACCTGGCTTCTAGTGCTGCTAGAACCTACCAAATAGAACTTCCTGGTGCTCAGAAAGGAGACAGAGCCAGACTGTATGGAAACGCCTATATCACGAAATAGCCAGGTTTCTCACTAACGACACGCATCAAGTGCTATACCTGCTCTGGCCGTACTTCGTCGTATGCATCGAGTTAAAGGACAAAACAGAGCAGGACTGGTGCTGGGGCGAATGAGATATCTCTGTGGCGGCATCGCTACGCAGTCGGTGTAACTGCATGTACAAATTCCTGCAGCTCGTATGGGCTACCACAGCGATAGACCCAGCAATGACTTGGCTTGAGCTTGTGGAAATAGGCTCGGAGTTCTCGACCGGACCCTGAAACTCGAATGCCGCAATCAGTTCTTCGGCCGTTGAGCAACCGGATCGTTGGGGTTGATCAAACCCAGCCAGCCTGCAGGGAGGCCTTTGGAACCATTTTTGGCCACTATTATAATCATGATCCCACCCCTCGCAATTCACCCAACCACCCTGTTGCGCTCATCCTGCTCGGGCGGGTACTTGTACCCGAGCTGAGACGCCCATTGTGTGTCGTCGGAAGTGTAGACGTCTTTATCGGGTGTGCCTGTATGGAATCAAAACTGCCGTTACAGACTGTATACAGGGCAGCGTAGAATCCACAAGCCTTGTTGATCGTCTGCTTCGCCTATATAACTCTACCTCGCTCCTCACTTGTGAAATTGTGTGCCCTAAAGCCTGTGATAGCAGATCTAGCGACGTCGTCATCAGGAAGGATAACAATGACGGCCAGAACGGGACGGGGAAGATAGATGAGGGTGTTGACATCGAAAGAGTAAGTTACGACGAATTATAGCTTCTCCTCAACACCCAGAACGTGAATCAACTAGGAGAATGGCTGGATCTGATTCCAGAGGAAGGAAATGTTTGGTATACATTTTCTTTGGAGCAACTTAAGAGACGAGGTCGTTTCTGCCTGTCGTTCAGCTTATCGTTTCAGAAGTGAGTTCGATGGCTATTTTACATCATGTAATTTGACGATTCCACACGTGGCGAGGCGGGGCTTGGAACTGGGTCGCGATTACTCGTTGTTCGTCAGGGTCGAGGAAAGCGAGTACAGTGACTTAACCAGCCTCAATCCAGTCCCGGGTTGTTTGCCTAAGATGGGTGATTCAGGGCTGCAAATGGGTATATATGACTTGATTTTACGTTTGCTGCTGAATCGAAAAGCCTTCTTGTGCAAATCCCCCTGCATGAATCACAATACCTATAAAAGGGGCAGTTTCGGCCTGCTATTAAGCAATTAGTAATTACTATGGCTATTTCCAGTCTCTGTTCAACCGTGCCTATCTCATGCACGGTCTTTTAGCCTCGTTCGGGCCGGTGCTGTTCCCTTAACTTGGTCACCAGACCCCGTCACTTAAACCGCTGGGACGCTTGTGCGAATTCGAGCACTGCGTGGAGAACTTCTCGGTCGATTCCAATAGCTTGCCTCACCTTGCCCATTGCGAGGTTGCCATAGTTGCGATGCTGTTGATTGTATCACCTACCTTAGTCTGTACCTGTTGTCTTGCTTCGCGTAGGCTTGGGCAATCCACCAAGACGCCAGCTCACCACGGTCCGTATGCCGCCTCATGAAGGAAGTCACCACAACCTTATACCTTGATACACCTTCCACTTCCAAACTCCACTTGGTAATATGTTTGAGAAGAGCCTTCTTGGAGAGTCTTCTTGGAGAGCTGGCACAGGCGACTGCACCATCTCCGGCCTCTGGCCTGTGTCCGTTAACAGTTTGAGATACTGTATGAGGCGATGAGAACGACGGACATTGACCAACTAGAAGAAATGCCATTGACCCACGACCACTAGAACCGTGGATTTGCAGCAGGTAGCCTCTGCATGCGGGGGTGCATTCCGGGACGCTGTCGAGAGCTGCTTAACAGCGGATGAAGTGAAGAAGTCGCTGTTACTCTGGCGAAATGGAATCAGCCGCTGTTCTCAGGCTGCAGAGGATCACGATCACCGAACGGAATATTGGAGCACGTCGCTGGTGCATTGCGGGGCCGTTGACGAGAACTTGAGGGCTGACATTTTGGTCGTCTCCCAATCGTCCTTCATAGTTCATTGAGAATTTTGATCTGTATGACAACGTGGAGACGACCCGTCTTTGATATGATCGACATAGAGACGGACAGAGAAGTAGCGATCCAGAAAGCCACTGGTCTGCCAAAGACGTCGAAAACAGTCATCTACACCGACGCATCAGCTAAGGATTCGAATCTAGATGCGGCAGCGGTGATACTAGGCTCAAACAACAACGCATTGGCTCGGCGAAGTATTCGAACATCCACGCGGCCGAGCTAATTGCATCCATCAGCCCGTGAAAATGGCACAGAGAGAGGCCGGCGAGGAATTGACTCAACATGAACTCCCAACACGGAATTTCACCATCATCAGCGACAGCCAATCAGCGCTGCAAGCACTCGCAAGACCGTCGAACAAGCCTGGACAGGCAATAGTTCACCACATACTCGACCAAGCGAAGAAACTCAAAGAACATCAAGTCCAACTGCGTTTACAATGGATCCCTGGTCACTGTGACAACCTAGGGAACGACACCGCTGACAAGCTGGTGAAGGAGACGGTCAGTGCAGAGGAAGACCACAGATTCGGACATCAAGAGAACCAACCGGGATAAAATGCTCGAAGAATGGCGAAAGGAGTGGTGCTCGATTGGGAAAGGCAAGCATTTGCGGAAAATTGACAGTGGACTGCCATCAAAGCGAACTTAACGACTATACGTCCCGCTACCCAGGAGTCGAGCATACCTCCTCACAGAACTATGAACCGGCCACTGGTGGCTGGCAACATTCGCAAAACTTCACAAATTTGTCGAAGAAGACCGGAGTCGATGCGGAGCAATCGAGACGGGGGTGCATGTACTGGTGAACTGCCCAAAAATGAGGACGCTGACACAGAAGTTGCAGAAGAAGGTAGGTGATGCATTGGACAGCATCGCACTTATGCTCGGGACCCATCCCGGACCGAGCAAGGTAACGTAAGAGGCAGGTCAATCAACAGAGAGGTGGTAAATGCGGTACTGGATTTGCGTCCTTGGGTCTCGGAAATCTCGAAACAGTAGTCAGCCAGAAGCCAGAACCTCGATACAAAGACCGCCACATCGACGGGAAGGCTCGCAACAGCACCAGTCCCCCAAAGAAAGATGAAGAACCCTTAGGCGATTCCTTTACACGGTATCTACCGACACAGGCGGCAAACGCACTCATTCGAAAGGCGCTGCAACACTCTTAGAAAACGAAAGCAAAATCTCCACATTTTATTCTTGTGTGTAGACGCTTCGGTATCCTCCCCTACAAGCAGTGGTACAATCCGTCCAAGCTTTTCGAAACAAATCTCCTGCTTCTGCTCTCAATTGGAGCCTATCTTCTGCCCTATTTCTCTCGTCCCAAGCCAGCGTTAATTTGTATATCTCAAGGTTTGCTCAACTGCGCTTTCCTGAACACCATGAAGAAACCAACGGGAATTGCCAGCTGACAAGCGAGTGCGACCCAGAACCATGGCTTCATGAGCGGTTCAATGATCCCGGCCGAGAAATCTGGAAAGACATCGCCAGGTCCATCCTTGTCGGGCGCCGTGGCCTTCGCTACCAGCGTAATGGCTGAACCCAGAAACTGACCTGCCATCAACGTGACAGCAATATGAAGTCGTGTCAGCGTGTGTAGCAACATCATACCAAACCCAACACCTTGAATGGAATCCAATACTCCAAGCCAGAGCCATAATGCACGACCAGCAAGAGCTCCAGCGATCGGTCCACCAGGCATCCATGGTAACCATTGACCGTATGATGACGTTCCCCACAACATCTGACACCAACGAGGGGCACCCAGACCAATGGCGAAGATTGGTAAAATCCATGAATGGGCATTGCTCAACTTTCCAAAGATGGCAAGGATGATAGCCCACACTCCAACGAAGAAACCGAAAACGAGCAATGCGACGCTCCAGTCCGGTGCGTATTGCGAACTCCACAAGCATTTCCAGTTGCGGCCATAGGGAGTGGACAGGAAGTAATTCTGCAAGACGATAGTGACGAAGAACCAGGCGATAATCTTGCGACGAAGAAGGGCTTTGTAGAAGTATGGAGTCTTTCCAGGGCACTGGTGATAGTATGGAGGTAAGGAGGTGAAGAGGACTGTTCCAATTATCCAGCAAATGGTAAAGATGGGCAGTGTTATTGCAGGCATGACAATTTTGGAGTCCAGGCTAGTGGTACTCTTACTTGTACCGCTGGCTGCTGTGATCAGGTTGCTTCCCCAGTAGAAGAGGGCAGTAATGTAGATCTGCTGAGTTGCTTGTATCAGGCACGCACGTAGGACCCACGATTTGATTGGAGCTCCGCCTAAAGCAAGTTAGCACACCCTAGCACAGTTTCGAAATAATTTACCCTCATCGCCGAAATTCTGTGCGAAGAAAATCGAGCCACTCGAAGATGCAGTCGTGTACAATCCCACCGCCACATTCCGCATCCAATCTCGACCTCTGCCTAGAGGCAGAAAT
Organism: Vermiconidia calcicola; assembly: GCA_035928285.1. Lineage (NCBI taxonomy): Eukaryota > Fungi > Ascomycota > Dothideomycetes > Mycosphaerellales > Extremaceae > Vermiconidia > Vermiconidia calcicola. Next base: position 10,928 of record JAXLQG010000052.1, read on the forward strand.
GGCGCTATACCAATCAAGAAAAAGGCTATTCCGTAGAAGAGCCACGGTAGTGAAAGCACATAGGCTGACTTGAGCGTTCGAAATGCGATCCACCAAATGCAGGATGTCGCCATGAAGATCCCACCAATAATGTAAACCTTTTCTGGTGCCTGACCTTGACCGCCTGTGAGGAGCGTAATTTGGTACGAATTGACCGACATGATCTGACCAAGGCCCAGTAGTAACGAATAGATGGGCCAATCGCCAATTCTCGTCTGCAACCACCGTTTCACAATCGACGGACGCTGGTAGTTCTCGCCGAGTAAGAACTCGTCTGCCTGGGATATTTCGCCAACAGACAAGTTGTCTTCGGATCCGTATTGGCTTCCCTCTCGTGATCCGTAGGGACTACCTCCTCGAGATGGATTTGGGCTCGCGTCGCGTGATAATCTACCCAGCCTAGCATCGCGCATTTTTTTGAACCACGCCTTCTCGCTTCGAGCCAGATAGTCTCCAATGCACAGACCAGAAGAGAGATCTGCTCCATGCTCTTGCAACATGGCTTCGAAAGCATTGTAGTATTCTCCTGTAGTGTCATTGAAGGTCGGATCCACCTTTTGCAATTTGTAGTCGTGTCTCTCCCCGACAACTTCGTTCAAGCTGAGAACTGAACTTGTGCTGAGCCGTCGAAGTTCGCCATCACCAGCTGAGCCCGTGCTGAGTCGACCATGCTGTCGAGGTAGTCCAAGAAGACCGTCTTCCACATCTGGACTGGCTGATCTAAATCTCAGGTCTGGTGAACTACCGGTTGGTTGTTGCAGTGCTCGAGACCTGCTTCGACCTCTTTCAATTTGATCTAGCTCGGGAGTAAGATGAATTGAGGGCCGATAGCCCCGGCGGTACTCGTGAGCTGCCATGGCCTCTGCTTGCTCCTGGGTGATCGTAACCTCTACATGTTCACTAAATCTGCCCGTGTAGCCTGCACCATCCTCTTCCTCGTCAATGCCTGTCAAGGCGACAGTTGAATCAGGAGCAGCGATGATTCTCCGCCCACAACCTGGACCAGTTCGAACACCCAAAGAAAGGGTACGTCCCAAGTCCCCAGATGATCGATTACCTGGCTTGTCTGGCTGTCTCCGGTTCGCCCGAGGTGAAGGTGATCGAGCTCTCGGCAATGGACGATCGTTTTTGCCTGCTTCCTCCTGGTGAATGTCGATCGAAGTACTCTGCAGTATATCCAAATCTTTGACCCATTGTGCGACGGGGAATCGTTGTTTAGCCGAACGCGCTCTCATCATGGCTCTAACATCAGTCTTGGATCCCAGAGCGTCGTCGATTGCTGAAATGAACTGATGCTGTAAATGCTTGGTGGTCGTCGATTCGACAGTGAACCACCATCCGGGCATCTGCCCTAAACCTCCGACTCTCGCACCAACGCCGAGCGCGCCTTTGCGCCCGAACTCGACAGCGACAAGACCGAATGGCTCGTCTCGCGAAGGGATCAAGGCAAACTCTGCTCCGCTGAAAATATATGGTGGAAGTGTAGCGAATTGTGGCTTGGAGAATACTCGTCCTAGGTACTTCTTCATCATCTCGCCCAACTTGAGAGCCGCAAACTTGCCATACATGTCGATGACTGGTCCAACACATATTAGCTGCACGTTAGGGTGCTTATCTAGCACCGCAGGAAACACGTCCGTAATAAGGTCGATACCCTTTTGGACTGACCAACGACCGACAAACACGAAAAGTTCAGCATCAGGATTTACATCGAGTTGTGCCCATTCCTGAGCTGGTCGCCTCAGATCTCCTCGAGCGGCCTCAAATACTGAATCGACCACGACGGGTTGGTTCTCTGCTTCGGGGTCCAGTGGTGCGGTATCGGTGGGATCCGGGTTTGGTAGGTTTCGTATCTCTTTCAGACCCCAAAAAATTGGATATCGGGCGTAAGAACGTGCTCCGTACTTCTTCGAGACTCCGACAGCGCCAAAACCTCTCTGATGCACTCGTAGGTAGCTTACACCAGCATGTAGAAGGTTGAACACTTCGCCGAATTGCACGTACTTCTCGACAGTAGAAGGTTCCAAATTGTAGACCTCGCAGACCTCTTCTCGTTCTTGAACAGTGCGCATAGGCCAAAGGCCTTGAAACTCCGCGTTGTGGAGCGATAGACAGCAGGGAATAGTCTGGGGAAGAAGATACAAAGGTGCTGCCGCGCCGTGGTAATCGTTAATATGGTAGATGTCCACGGGAAATCTCTTGATCGTCTGCGCAATACAAGCATTCCAAGCACTGTAATAAATGGCGCTGTCGAGATCGTCCATCCTAGGGGGATAAGGTTCAGTTTTCGACTGATTTCTGAAGACTGGCGCGTCCAACAAGACGTACGTAATATTCTTGAGCTGATGATATTGGACTTGAATTTCGTAAGACTTGCCAAGAATCGTTATAGCTATCGGAGCAGCGTTAGTGTCGGTTAGATACACCTCCAACGCATGGAACAACCCAAATTAAATCTTGATGCTCGAGATTTTTTCCCCTGAGCTGTGCCATAACTCCCAAACAACCAATCTTGATTTTGACGGCCCAATCTTCGATGTCGTACTCCATGGTTGCGATGAGTACGGTGCGTCGTTTCGGACTACTGCTCATTGGTATGATAGAGCTCTTGTGACGTAGGAAAAGTTGCTTCATTTTGTGATCTTTTCGATGCTCATCGTCGGTGCTCGGAATCTTCTCGAACTTGCGGCGGAAAAAGGGCAGTATATTCTTCCGCTGGAAGACTCCAATTTTGTTGAACTTTACTCCATAGAATGCTCCCATGTACGTCCAGATACTGACAACCCCAGTCATCACTGGGATGACCCAAAGGAGTGCGAACAAGATGATTTGACTCAGCCTGGAACCTGCTGGAATGAGGCGAAATCGATAATCTCCGTCGTTCAACTCCATTCGGTATGCCAGGAAAGGTGGAGGGGGAAGCACTGACATATTGACAACTGCTTGTGTCAGAGAATCTGGTGGCAGGCGATCTATAACCGTGTCATTATCGATGTCCCCGTAAACGAAAGTTTGGTCAGGTTGGCCATCAGGATTCATGCCCCAGACATTTACTTGGAACTTGGATGGCCATTCAGTCATCAGGTGAAACTTCCAGACACCATCCGAGGCTTGTTTGAACGAGTTATGCAATCCGCCATCAAATCCAAACTCGTTGAATGGGCCATGGGCGAAGATGTGTGGAAATCGTCGTGGAGGTTTGTTCTCCCAATCGTCATCGGCGTGTTGAATGTGATTGCTGCTGCCCGTCAATCGGCTCCAATACTGAAGAATGACATGATCGCCATCCCACTCCTGACGCTTCGTACCATACCATTTCTGCGCCGCCAGTACATTGCCTCCAACTTTGTAGTCGAACCAATCACTCCATGAGCTCCCCCAATTTAGAGAGTACCGGAACTTGTCGGCACCCGCAGCCTTGTGAGAGACCTGAAGAGCCCTTGTCACAGCGTCCTTGGACAGGGCATTTTCACTGTAATCGGCTTGTCGAGGGAAGACCATTGGATTGTCTGCCTGACCAATACGGAACAGCAAGCGGTCAGTAGATTCGGTAGACCTTCCATCTGACGAGGTTACATTCGGCACAGTCACAGAATGCACCCCGTTGGATACCAGTACCTTCGCCGTCCACTTCCATGCAGAGAGGACTGCGGCAGAGAAAGTTTGGGGATCTGTGTCAGTGAAACTAGAACACGAAACACTATCCTGCATCAGCTGAGCGTTGCTACCGTCCTCTGTTGTTGAGCTGAGTAGCAAATTCTGAGTGATCGAGTCGCAATCCATCTCCTCTGAAAATTGAAGTTCGACATCGATAGCCTCCGTCTCATTCACTAAAACCTTCGATCGGAGTCGCGCATCATATCCAGGCAAGAACTTCGTAAGCATAGGCAAAGGCGGAAGCCATGCATCCAGTGGTACGTATGCCTTGAAACCCTACGGACCCAACGTCAGCTCCTGCAAACAACCATTGAACTCTTCCGAGAAATTAATTCCAAGCTTCTCCGGACTTGTTTCGAGTTTGAGTTCTTCGTACGGAGCCAGGAGATTCTTGACCACAGTTCCCGCATCGAACTGAGATATCAAGGCGAACTTCTTCGAGGAACAGTCGAATTTGTACTTGATTCTTTTCCTGTCGTTTTGGTAGACCAACCAAACAGATTGATTACCTCCTTCGAGGTACTGGACGTTGGAAAATTTGTCTCTCATCACGCCCCACGACCCTGTCTCCGTGATGGTCCCACTCGACCCGGGCAATATAATATCATGAGTTTGGTTCGACAGTGATTGCAAAAGTAACCATCATTCAAGACTGGGTAGTTACGGCGTAGATGGTACATAGACTTGATGATATTCCTGACTGGGTGTGTCGGGTCTCTGTGATCGAGGCTGACTGATTCGTCGTTGCAACCGTTCAATGCAGCATCCGCAGGAAATTCGAAGTATTGCGAAGAACCCAGTCTATAACAGCCATGATCCTGCCATGCAAGCGTTGACGACATTGGCTGTCTACCGAAGAGGTAATTGTCGGCCGTGTTGTCAAGAACATACATAGCTTGCTCTTCGCCCCAGAGCAAGAGCGGAACTCCAGGCATATGTAAGGTCGTTACGAACAGCCCAAGAAGCATTTTCTTGACCCCATCCTTTACCGCCGGCCAGCGAAAGACATCCTGATTTGTGACTCCATACATGTGTCTCGGGTCGAACTCGCCTGTGAATGCATTGGTAAGGTCATTGGTACTAAGCATTGTGTTCCATGTGTCGACAAAGTTGACTGGGACGTCGAAGCCCGCTGTCAAGTTGCCATCCATCCCCAAAAACCTGGTTAGGGATCGATAAATGCTGTAATGGAAAGCAGCCGCATCGAGAGCGTTTTTGCCTTTATCACGAAGGAAGTATTTGTGGGGAGAGTCATTCGTCAACGTCACAGCAACCGTAAGGTTCTCAGGAAGCATATCTGGCTGCCTTCCTCGGCCGAGATAGATTGATCCGAAAGTGTTGCCACCTGTGATTTCTCCTGGCATAAAAAAATTATCCTTACCAACTCGACGCGCACACTGCCTAATGAATTCTCCATATTCAGCTTGCGCGTCCACTGTGACCTGCGTTGCCTTGTCGAACCGAAACCCATCGATGTCGAGCATTGCAATTGTGATACAACTGAATTGCTGTATCTTCTCACGAACGGAAGGAACCCATTCGCGAAGTCTGTCTTGTGTTGAGGCAAACTTTGAGAGCTGTCGCTGCCAATCGGGAAAGACGCCGAACGCTTCCGTGTCGCCATAGTGTGTAGAAATGGTTAGCTGACCGGAGGACTGGATGCAGTTCGGCAAATACCTGGTCAAATTCGCTGTCGAAACAGCCATCCAACTGCGCAAAGGTGGCATCGTCCTTGGCCAGAACCCTGAAACCAGATTCATTCCAGAATCTAGGATATTCGCAATGATCCTTGAAGTTGTTTCGGAATTCAATGTCGAGGTACTATCTGTCGGTCTTATACTGTACCTTGAGCCCCTTAGGACTGAAAGGTGTGGAGGAATTGAGAAATCCATCGAAGCCTATCAGATCACCCATGCTAGAAAGCTTTTAGAAATGTAGCGATACACCCAGCGATATAGTCCGGTTGTCGCTTCCAATTCCTGAATGAAATCGCAACGGTGTCACCTACGTTGACATAGTGTTGTCCAAGATCACATACATGCCTCGATCATGAATCTCGTAGATTGCTGATCGCCAAGTGTCAATATCTCCAAAATGTCGATCCAGGAGAGACAGATCGAGCGGCTGGACCGTCAGTATCTCATGTTACGGCATTGACAACCTCAGAAGCGTACCGAGTAGCCATCCGATTTCCATGGGAAATTTATGAAAGGCGTTCCAGCAATATAAATGCCCTACAAGTTGTAAGGGTCCTGTTCAAAGCGTCAATCGGCTTATGATAGCTCACCTTAATTCCCATCCCCTGAATATAGTCTAAGCTATCAACGAGTCCCACCAGGTCCCCTCCATTTCTCAGTTGATTTCCGGTAACATCGTGCTCAAAATGCGTTCCATTAGCGTCATCGTTCGCTGGATTTCCATTCACAAATCTGTCCAGGAATAAAGTGTAGAATGGGAAGCGCCAATTGGAAGGTGATGGATGAAAATTGTGATCTTGCCATTCTCCCCAGTAGTCCAAAGGATTTGTTGCTGTTCGATTTTGATTGAGGTTGAAGTTGGTTTGCTGATTGTCGAACTTCAGCGAGCCAACTAATGGTACCAGGAACGCCAATAGTTGTCCGAGAAGACCCCACATTTGGACAGCCTAGAACTCCAAAGATCTGTCCGTCAATTATGGAATACCAAAGACCTGAGTTCGTCTGCTCCCGTGAATATTGCGATGAACATGAGCAAGGCAGCCGATAGTTCGCGAGCTCGACCCTCCAATACAGGACGAAAAGTTAAATGTAAGAATGAGAGTATGCTAGAGTGACGGATGCGGCAGAGTTGAACGTGAAGGAAAAGACTGAACTACGTAGCTGAGATATGTACTTTGGACTGTTGCACAAACCGTGCCATATATCTCAACGCCAGTTGTTCAGCTGGCGAGAAAAGGCGTGAGGGATACAAGCCGGGGGCGGTGTGTCGAAGCCGGCACTTTATCGAGAGCTGTCAAATCGCGACCACAGTTTCTGGCCTCGATGCTTGCACCTCTTTGCTGCGTGATGTGGATCTATTGCGCGCGGGACGAGGTCCCCTACACGTATATACGTCTGCATGTCACCAGCCGTACATCTCTGAGGTGGACTGACCACTGATGTCTTATAATTGTGCTTCAGATGTCGAAGGAAGGGCAATCAGGGGCCCTGCCTACTCACCTACCACGAATTGGGCCCTCTGACCCCGAGAGGAAATGCCCTCGGTAGTCGCCACGGTTTTCGTTCTTGGAAGCTAACAATAACTAATCTTCACGAGGCAGAAAATAGTTGTCGCCAATCGAGCGTCGTAAATCATGGCCACCAGCCTTGGCAGCTGAATTAATCGCGTGTGGTTTAAAGGTGACTCGGGACTCGCATACCTGAACAAGTAGACCTTTAGTCCCTAGTCGTTGGAGGACCGGGCTTTTTTTATTGCATTACTAGTATAGGCGGCCGACTATAGGTTCGGCGCGGGATTATATCGTCTATAAGATTAACTATTCGTATCTTAAGAGTCTCGGCCCTTTAACCCTCCCACGAAATAAGGGGAATTTTCTACTCTTATAGACTATTAACCGTAGCTAAAATTTATACCGCGCGTTCGATAAAGAATACCGTCGTACGCGACCAATTAGGCCGAGAGCTTAGGGCTAAGTATATTAAAATAGAGGTAACTAGGCTAATAAATAACTTTCCCTATATTATTATCCGCGAGATTTATAACTACGCTAATTTATATAAGAATAATATATAGTAGAAATATACGGTAACTATAGCGACCGAATTCGCGATTAAATTATTAACGATCGTTCGATCGATAGAAGTAAGGACGGTTATAGAGGTGACTAAGATTATAAATAAGTAGCGCGAATAATCTCCTTAAGGTAGCTAGATAATTATAATATTAATATAAATTAAGGATTTTAACTATATTAAGAATAACTTTAACTTTATATTTTAAAATATTAATATTAATATAAAATTAAAGTATAATCTCGATCTCTATTTATTTAATACTTCTAAAATAGATAAAGATCTCTTTATTAGCCGTTAAGAAGAGATTTATTAAATAAAGTTAATATTATAGCTATAGTCTAATATACTTAACTTAATTAGAAAAGTACTTATACTTAAAGATATAGATAAAATTAATAAGACTTAACTAATTATTATCTATACT